>JAKCWG010000666.1:0-79827 GCA_021464415.1 Lonicera japonica | reverse complement strand
TTATATATGAAAAGTTGTAAGTTATTAATTCTTAGATTTTATTAAATGTCTACTAAGTGCTTATGTACGTGCTTAATCTTTACAATATCTTCAAAAATTATAAAAATCAATTTATAGTATTCCGCCAAATACACAATAACCCGGTTAGCTATTTTTTTTAATTATTTTTTTTGTTCAAAACCTTTAAACCATTTGTTTAAATAGATTCATTAAAGTCTCTGATATTTATATTGATTTTATTAGAATATATATATAGATATAGTATATTATAGATATGGTATAACTGACTATTATGATTCCAAGAATCATAGGATTTTATTTTTCTTTCTATGTATAACTCATTCCATCCCTATTTAAGAGACCTTTGTATTCATTCATAATCATAACAATATAATTCATTCTCTTTTCTCTCTCTATTCGTCAACATGGTATCAGAGCAATAGTGATCTTCTCGCCATAACAACCTCTCACCAAACCTTTAGGTCACTTCAATCAAACCCCAAAACCCACCACCGTTCCCATTATCCAAAGTTTCTCTAAAAAAAAATCCCATTACTTTCACGACATCATATTCTACCAGAGACAGTCAAAAACCCGTTAAACCTAGCCAAAAATAATCCTTCACGCGCTCACACGCGCCGTTCAAAGAATCACGCTCACTACCCGGTCCAAATCATATGCCACTAGGACCATCAGATCTGCACCACAGCTGGTTCAAATAAAACTGCATGAGAACAAACACCATAGACTTACTAGCTTGTCTGGCAAGTGCCCTTACTATCCATAGATTGGTTAAAGGTTCAAAACCCAGCAGCAATAATTCTTTTTCTCCTATAACAACATTCATCTTTCAAAGCCACAGCAGCCCCTTACCACATCACTATCCACGTCACCTAACACGTGTCATAGACACATCGCCACCTGAAGCCACTTGACCGTTGACCGTTGACTGACAGAAACCCTAAACCAAACCGATTTTTTTTCTTTTTTCAAAGGCCCGATTCACCTGTTTCTTAACCGGTTCTTAATTGGACCAGACCAGTTCCTAGCATTTTTTGACGTCTTGAACTCAACCACAGTCTCAGAATTTTCAGATTCAATTTCGATCATTGAGTACTACACTCTCAAATGGCTTTCGACCTCACGACCATGACCGGATCATCAATCAGATACCCATCCAATTGGCGAAATTCAGATAAACAATCAGACTCTGGTAATCGAATGAATGACTCTCAGTATTCCACTTTCAGATACCCGCCATACTCCATCATGGACTCACGGGACACTCAAAAAAGGGTTGCTATAAAATCATTGGATATCCAGATTGGTGGAAGGATTCTCGCAATCGTAGAACATATCAGACCACAGCAGGTGGTAATACACAGGCCTCAGGCTTACTCACCACCACAGGTACATCAGGTACGGCTTTACATTATGTCTCTGTTTTGAATAATACATAGGTAATTGATTCTAGTACGACTGATCATATGACATATAATTCAAAAATAGTTAATCCTTTAACCCTATCATCTCAGACCTTTGTGTCCACAACCAATGGTGCCTCAGTCCCTGTAGTGGAAAAATGATCAATCAATCTATCCGACACTCTGAACCTAACCTCCATCTTAGTAGTACCATCCTTAGATTATAATATATTATCTATTTCTCAAATAACTAATGCCCTACACTGTGTTGTCATCTTTTGGCTTTATCATTGTGTTTTTAAGGATATTCAGATGAAGAAGAAGATTGGTTATAGTGTTACGCGCAAAAAATTATACTATCTAGACATGGAGTTCAAAAGCACAGATCACCAGCACAAAGCCTTGAACACTAGTACGTCTGAAAATAAAATTACAGATGAACTTTGGTTATGGCACCGTCAGTTAGGACATGCATCGTTTGGTTACTTAAAGAAACTATTTTCCCGTTTATTTCATAAAGTTAATTCTTCTGGTTTTCACTGTGAGATTTGTGAACTGGCTAAAAGTCATCGTACTTCCTTTTAACCTTCATTGATTAAGAGTTCAGTTCCATTTATGACTATTCATTCTGATGTATGGGGACCGTCACACATTTCTTCTTTAGATGGTATACGATGGTTTGTCACGTTTATTGATGATTGCACTCGAATGATGTGGGTGTATCCTGTGAAATCTAAAGTAGAAGTTAGTGGTTTGTTTTAGAGATTTCATAAACAGATCAGTACACAATATAATGCTACTATTCAAGTTCTCCGAAGTGATAATGGTGGGGAATATGTGAGTACCGAGTTATAGGCATACTTCTAACTTCATGGGATCATTCATTAGAATACATGTCCTTATACTCCTCAACAGAATGTGGTTGCTGAACGAAAAAATTGTCATTTGTTATAAATAGTTCGGGCATCACTGATCGGCGAAAAAGCACTAACCTCGTATTAGGGTGAAGCACTCTCCTCGGTTGTCTATTTAGTAAACCGCATCCCCTCAGCCGTACTTGATTTTCAAACACCCTTTGAAGTTTTAGCTAAGTCTGTCATAGCTCCTACCTTGTCAAATCTTCCTCCCCGGGTGTCTGGATGTGTTACATTTGTCCACTTACCAAAGTGTGAACACCTCATTTTGCGACCCTCGCAAGAATCCTGATAAATAAGTACGCATGCATGCACGAGTATTCCTAGACACACACGTACTTTGTTCATGTGATACTGGTCAACGAAGAAAGCCGAAAGGACCCCAGATGAGAAGTTACAGAATTATTAAAAATTGTCGGAACCGAAAATCATCAAAACTCCTGGAAACTTGTAAAAGGAGAGTTACGCATTTCAGATCATCCTCAAACTTTGATAGTTGTTAGACATTACCATAAGGAGTAGCATACTCGAAAATTAGCTCAATCCGACGGTCGGATCTCCGAAAATTTAAAAAACCGTGAGTTTGTTTCGGGTGATCAAATGGATGTCTGCTCGAAGGTAAAATGGTTTGAATTTGGTCAGTAGATAGGTATTATCATGGGGAAGAACATATTCAAAGTTCAGCTTTGTCAGACATGGGATCCTCAAGAATCAATTTATCTATCGTGCAATTCTAGACGAAATGTCCTTCGTAGAAAATTAAAATAAATATAGGCCTTTCCTAATTCTGATCGACCTCAAATTTGGACACAAGCTAGAAAACATTTTGAGGGAAAACATATCCAAAATTCAGCTAATCCAAAGGGTACAAGTTCAGTTGTCTAGGTTGTTGTACGCAAGTACGTTTCCTATGCAGGAACAAACTCTTTGTACCAATCCTAGGAGACTGAGTCATTCCCGAACTCCGATCGTCTTCAAATTTTTACAAGGTCTAAAAGACTTATATTGGCAATATATATCCAAAATTTTGCATGATCCAATGGTTAGAACTTGACTTTTTGTGCAAACAAGTGACCTTGTCTACAACAAGTACCTTTCCTACACGGAAACAAACTCTTCGTACCAATCAGAGCAAAACGAGACATTCTAAAACTCTGATCGACCTGTAAATTTTACACGATCTAGAAGACTTATATTTTCAACACATATCCAAAAATCAGCATGATCCAACGGTGGGAAGGCTTCGCAATATGCTCCAAGAGTCCTAGTTGCAATTTATTTTCTTGCTCTCCAAGTATTTTTTCAACTATAAATAGACTCCCCCCTCTATTCATATTTATCACAAACAATCAAGGGGATTTCGTGGTACACACCAAGATATCCTTATTTTCTCCCTCCAACGGGACTCAGGTATAATTTTCTCTCTCTTTTTTTATTTATTCGTTAGTTTTATAATTTATATTCTTATCTGCATAATTTCTATCACTTGATAGCTTTTCAAAACCCATTTTTTTCAAATTGTTTTTCAAAACTAAAGGCGTATAATAAACCCTAATATATTTTCAAAATAGTATTACTAATTTCTTACTTTTTCAAAAGCTCGGATTAGCAGTATTGTTATACGAAGGAATCGATAATCGTTATATATCCAATCTAACTCATAGATTGCGGTGTGTATGTGATAAGTACTCGATTTTGAGAGCATTAGTGCCATCTATACCGGTTTAATCAATAGACTATGGTACATGATTGGTCAACTAGGGTCATATTACATCGAATATAAGATTCCACATTGAATCAGATTTCGAAAAGCCCAATGCTTTACAAAATCACTTGTTTCATTGCATCTATTATTATCAAACTATATTTTTCAAATCACACACACATTTATTTTCAAAATCATGGGCGAACTATGAAATACATCATTTTCATCCCAACACCAAAATTTTGATTTCTAAGCAAGCACGAAAAGCTGTAAAGTAATAGCAATAGCATGCAAGAACTGAATTATAACACACGCATATCCTACTTCAGAGACCGAAAGGGCGAATTGGGTGCCTAACACCTTCCCGATTCGTCACTTAGTCCCCGAACATTCGAATCAACTAATTTCGTATACAGTGTGTATAAGAGGATATTTAGTCCATAAATATGTCTCTTTTACACAAACTTTTTTTGTTTGTTTAGTAAAACAATTGGCGACTCTTATTCTTTTCAAAACCGATTTTCAAAGTAACAACGGAATCGCCGCCCATGAGGACCCCTGGGCGTCGAGGTCGCGGGTTCTCACAGTGGCAACTCTATTGGGGATATTTTAAGAGGATTAGACTCCAAATAAGAGTATAATATGCGTAGATAATTATTTATGCTTGCATGCTTTCTCTTTTGGCCTTAGTATTAGGATAACATAGATACGATTTAAGTGGATACCTTGATTTCCTTTTTGTTTGTAATAATTGTTTGAGGAAAATCTTTTCATAAATAAAAATTGGAAGTGCTCGAACAACCCCTAAAGCGCTTATTATAATGTACCCCATAATTGTTATTTTGCATGCACTCACTATCATCATGCATTATCGCGAGTGTGAATTTACCCTATCAACCTTGAGACCAAAGTCGTGACTAGGCCGTGGACTTGCGGGTCTACACTAGCCAAAAGTGCATGCGCCCACTCTCCTTGGGCAAGTACCAAACTGAGGTATATTGAGTGACGAGAACACTCACATACCCAGAATGTATATCAAAAAGTCCTTGCGCGTATTCACCCTTGGGGTATATAGCAAGACCTAGCCAAATAGGAGGGAGCCTTAAACCTTACCCCTTTCAACCACACTTGCATATAGGATGTGTCAGCCTAGTTCACACGAATTTCTGCAAGTTTTCTTGACCGTCAGTCGTGAGATTAGTGAACAAAAGGCCTTGTCATACATACCAACTCTTGGTTTGGTAAGTACGGTCGGATGCTGTCCAACCCTGTCCGTATAAATCTCTCACTAAAATCCGTTAGTGAGAATTTCCTTGTCACTATGTCCATGAAAAGCAACTCTAAGAGGAGAGAACTTCCCAATTTTTTAAAATACTTTTCAAAATGTTTTTCTAAAAAACCGAGTCATTTTCCAAAATAAACTTTTCAAAAATTATTTTTTAAAATCGGAAGGTTAAAGGGATACCCCGGGAATTCAATTCCTATCCTAAACCTATCTACGGGGCTCTCAAGTTGTTGCCGTCGATCTGTTTTCACTAATCACCAAAAAGTGATTTTCGATTTTATTTTTCTGTCGAGTCATAGTTTTCCGAGAATTATGCAACCCATGGCAAAATATTGATTTTTTTGTCAAATCCCAGACTTTTTGTTCCCCATTCTTCACCATATTTCGATTATCTACTGTTGGCACTGGTTGGCTAGGCTCTCAGAGATTCAAACTAGATGAGTTACGAGATCAGATTCACCACCGATCATGCCTCCTCATTATAACACCAAGCTACTACTTCATCAAACCGGGGTCGACAATACTGAGGGTAGTTATGGTAAAGCTTCTCATGCAGCAGGTCTGCCACCTGGTCCCGTTCTCTTATAAGCTTAGGGTGGTACCTTAACCCTTGAACATCTATATCATCTAATCTATGATCTGACCTAGTTTGTAGCCATCAAGTGGCCACCCAAGCCCATCTTGAGCCCTAATCGCTGTCAGAATACCTGCTAACCAAACCAATTCAATCCAAATCCATACCCAGCCTAAGGTAACCAAACATGAGACCCAGTAGCTCCACCTAACATTCTCTAACACATTCTCTTAATTCATGCCAACATCAACCACCCACTTCCTATGGCCCTTGCCAAAATCGTTATACCACTGGCGTAAGATCCCAAAACCGCATGGTCGAACCCTGAACATTACCAACCCCTTCAAAACCATAACCCTCAAGCCATCGTTGATGCAGATCATAACAGCTCCCCGAAAACTAGCATCTCCATCATCGTTCGCATACACTGAGGGTATCGACAAGAAGACCTGAACAGCTTTCCTAAGACTAGCCTCACCACCATCGTTCGTATACACTGAAAGGGTAGAGGGTATATGCACTGAGGGTATTGACAAAAGGACCCGAACAGCTCCCTGAAGACTAGCCTCACCATCATCGTTCGTATACACTGAGGGTGCAGAGGGTATATGCATGAGGGTATCAACAAGAAAACCTGAATAACTCTCCAAAGACTAACTTTTTCATTCATCATTCGCACTGAGGATGTACTACTCACATCACCATGACCCTGTTGTTGTCTTATCAGCAGAACCAAAAACCCTAAAAGTAGAATCAAGTCAATCAATTGGTTTACCAACTGAAAGCCCCTACCTCTCTCAAGAATCAAGCCTGTCCACACCCACTCATGAAAATGAAGAACATCGGTAATCCTCCTGAGACTGTGGGTATGAGAAAAAATAGTAACTCGGATGGATTTTAATAAGCCCAAGGATCAAGAAGCAGAGAAAAACATGTCAAGAAGGAAGCATGACGCAAGTTCAGCAGAATCCCAAGACGGAAGCACGCCATTTTTCTTCTGACCTTTATCACCCTGCACTCACTCACTCACTAATTGGCCAAAAATCAATATTTGCCTTTTTAGTGTTGCTATGTTCTCGAAAAATTGTCGGTCTTGCATGCATGTATCTGCATTTAAATAATTTCAAGTAGAGTAACATACTTCATAAATTAGATAACTAAAGATTCACAACCTTTTCCAAACCAAGTTTTCAAAACAATAGTGCGATGATTTAAGAAGTATGCAAATACTTGAAATTTAGGAAAGCATGGCATAGTGCATACATATGAACACTTGCATAAATGTACCACGCACCAGTCCAAGAGCAAATAAGCACTAGGCTCCACGACCTGCCAGACAAGATTTGTCGCCGCATCCCAGTATATACCTCGATGCACAGCCACGATGAGATGATGAGCACCCCTCTGCGGAGGCACAATGAGAAGAGCACCCCTCTGTGGAGGCACGATGAGATGACGAGCACCCCTCTGCAGAGGCACGATGAGTTGAGAAGCCCTCTGCGGAGGCATGATGAGATGACAAGTCCTCTATGAAGGCACAATAAGACAAATTCCAAGCCCTTCCTATAGGCACCATTCCAAAGCCCTTCCTACAGGCACGAACCTATACCCTTCTCACAAGCACGAATCCAAAGCCCTTTCTACAGGCACCAATCCAAAGCCTTTCTACATGCAATCCCAAAGCCCTTCTATAAGGAAATCCCAAGCCCTTTTCACAGGCAATCTTAAACCCTTTTTCATATGCACGAATCCAAAGCCCTTTCTATAGGCAAACTCAAGCCCTCTCCAAAACCAAAAAGCCCCCTTGAGAGGATATCAGAGAAAGAATGAAATGAGAAAATTTTGCAAAACATAGGGAACAAGCCCCACAAAAGGATTTTTGGCACAATTTCTTATTTTCTAAAAGAAGATTTCAAGATACGCTTCCAAAAGTTCTCGGACTAAAAATCATAAACACAGCACAACAATGTCAAATGCAAACTTTCAAAGCAAACATTCTCAAATCGCAAGGACAACGATACTTAGAAAACCTGACAAAGTGAGAGGAAACAAAGTGGGTACAAGAAAAAATTTAAAGAGTAGAAAAGAGGATAAATCCCACAGTGCCATAAAAAATAATGTTGAAAAAAATAGAAAAGAAAAAAGGATGGCAGCGAGAGCTACACCAAGAGTGACAGCTAGGCCAAAACACCCAGGGCTACGTCTTGGGTGAGGAAGGCTGCTGACCATGCAAAAAAAAAAGGAAGTAAGCTGCATTAAAAAGCTTTCAAACAATCAAGAAGTAACAAGGGTATCGAAAAATAGAAAACGATGCAGGCAAAAAAAAAATTATCCTCTCACGAAGTCAGAAAACAATAAGCAGAATCGTACCCTAGTGATACGAGAAAAATGCCATGAAAGCAAAGCAAGAAGCAAAGTCCAAAAATTATGCACGAGGTTCGAGAATTAAGAGAATGTAACTTGATCTTTTCTCAAGGAAAAAAGAGGCCAACTAAAAGTTCCTGTTAAAATATTTTATTTTATTTTTAAAAAAAAGATATCACACCAGAATTTTCTCTCTCTATCTCTCTATGTCCGCTCAGAGACTCTCACTCAGTAAATCATTAACTTTCGTCACCTCAACATATCATCAATCACCTACAACTTAGCCCAGCATCATCATATCCCCAGCAGATCTTCAACCCTTAGCCTTTATCCTAACTAGTAGAATTCAACATATCCTCAGCAAACCACCATTCATCATATTCCCAACAGATCACCAAACCTCAACCTTTATCCTAACCAGTAGGATTCATCATATCCTCAATAGACCACCAATCATCCTATCCCCAGCAGAACATCAACCTTCAGGCTTTATCCTCACCAGTAGGAATCCTCATGTTTTCCAGCATACTATCAATTCTCATTTCACCAGCAGCCTTTATCCTAAATCACCAACACCAAAGTACTGTCTCCAGCACACCATCAAATGTCCCCAGTAGACCATCTGCCCTAACTTCTTAAACATAAAGCAATGGATCATCTGCCTTCATCCCTTTAAAAGAATCCAATCAAATCGTTGACAAAATCATCCCTACCGATGGGAGTACATTAGCTCAACAACCCAATCAAATCGTTGACAGAACTGTCCCTATTGATTGGAGTACATCAGCTCAACACCCCCTAATCAAATCGTTGCCAGATCCGTCCCTACCGATGGAAGTACATTAGCTCAATGTCCCAATCAAATTGTTGACAGAACCGTCCCTACCAATGGGAGTACATCAGCTCAACACCCCAATCAAATCGTTGATAGAACTGCCTTACCGATGGGAGTACATCGGCTCAACAATCCAATCAAATCGTTGATAGAACCGTCCCTACCGATGGGAGTACATCAGCTCAACACCCCAATCTGAATCATTGATAAAACCGTCCCTACCGGTGGGAGTACATCAGCTCAACATCCTTATTGAATCGTTGACAGAACCATCCCTACTGATGGGGGTACATCAGCTCAACGCCCCAATCAAATCGTTGACAGAACCATCCCTACCGATGGGAGTACATCCGTTCAACACCCCAATTAAATTGAGTACATCAGCTCAATGCCCTAACTAAATTGTTGACAGAACCGTCCTTACCGATGGGAGTACATTAGCTCAGCGTCCCAATCAAATTATTGACTGAACCATTTCACCGATGAGAATACATCAGCTCAACGCCCTAATCAAATTATTGATCACAGAACCGTCCCTACCGATGGGAGTACATCAGCTCAACGTCCTAATCAAATTGTTGACAGAACCGTACCTACCGATGGGAGTACATCAGCTCAACACTTCAATCAAATTATTGACAGAACCATCCCTACCGATGGGAATACATCAGCTCAACACCCCAATCGAATCATTGACAGAACCTTCCCTACCAATGGGAGTACATCAGCTCAACACCCCAATCAGAATCATTAACAGAACCGTCTCTACCGGTGGGAGTACATCAGCTCAACACTCCAATCAAATTATTGACAGAACCGTCCTTATAAGTGGAAGTACATCAGCTCAACACCCAATCAAATCGTTGATAGAACTGTCTTTACCGATGGAAGTACATCAGCTCAAAGTCCCAATCAAATCGTTGACAAAACCGTCCCTATCGATGAGAGCACATCAGCTCAACGTCCCAATGAAATTGTTGACAGAATCGTCCCTACCGATGAGAGTACATTAATTCAACACCCCAATCAAATTATTGACAGAACCGCCCCTACCAATGAAAGTACATCAGCTCAACAACCCAATTAAGTTGTTGGCAGAATCGTCCCTACCGATGAGAGTACATCAGCTTAACACCTCAATCAAATTGTTGGCAGAACCGTCCCTACCGATGGAAGTACGCCAGTTCCACACCCCAATTAAATTATTGACAGAACCGTCCTTACCAATGGGAGTACATCAGCTCAACACCCAATTAAATCGTTGACAGAACCATCCCTACCGATGGGAGTACATCAGCTCAACACCCAATCAAATCATTGACAGAACTGTCCCTACTGATGGGAGTACATCAGCTCAACACCCCAATTAAATCGTTGACAGAACTGTCCCTACCGATGGGAGTACATCAACTCAATGTCCCAATCAAATCATTGACAGAATCATCCCTATCGATGGGAGTACATAAGCTCAACACCCCAATTAAATCGTTGACAGAACCGTCCTTACCGATGGGAGTACATCAGCTCAACACCAAGTCCAGAAATCGCCCATCCATCCCAAACGAGAGATAAGCAGCGTAGCACGGCATTATTTTCATTGCATTGTTTTTAAAATATCATTTATGATTCGTGCGAGTCCCGTAAAATGATGCGTTCTCGTTATCGTCCTGGTTTCTATGCTTCACAAAGAACCCAGGCCGAGTGGGTATATGAACACCTTATTTTGCGATCCCCGTAAGAATCCTGTTAAATAAGCACGCATGCATGCACGAGCATTCCTAGATGCACACGTACTTTGTTCATGTTATACAGGTCAAAGAGGAAATCCGAAAGGACCCCAGATGAGAAGCTACAGAATTATTAAAAATTGTCGGAACCAAAAATCGTCAAAACTCTTGGAAACTTATGAAAGAAGAGTTACGCATTTCGGATCATCCTCAAACTTTGAGAGTTGTTAAACATTATCATAAGGAGTAGCATACTCGAAAATCAGCTCAATCCAACGGTCGGATCTCCGAAAATTTAAAAACCGTGAGTTTGTTTCGGGTGATCAAATGGAGGCCTTCTCGAAGGTAAAATGGTTTGAAGTTTGGTCAGTTGATAGGTCTTATCATGGGGAATAACATATTCAAAGTTCAGCTTTGTTGGACATGGGATCCTCAAGAATCAATTTGTCTATTGTGAAATTCTAGTCGAAATATCCTTTGTAGCAAATTAAAATAAATATAGGCCTTCCATAATTCTGATCATCCTCAAATTTAGATAAAAGCTAGAAAACATTTTGAGGAAAAGCATATCCAAAATTCAGTATAATCCAACGGCTACAAGTTCAGTTGTCTAGGTTGTTGTACGCAAGTACGTTTCCAATGCAGGAACAAACTCTTTATACCAATCCTAGGAGACTGAGCTCTTCCCGAACTCCGATCATCTTAAAATTTTTACAGGGTCTAAAATACTTATATTGGCAGTATATATCCAAAATTCAGCATGATCCAACGGTTAGAACTTGAGTTTTCGTGAAAACAAGTGACCTTGTCTACAACAAGTACCTTTCCTACACAGAAACAAACTCTTCGTACCAATCAGAGAAAAATGAGACCTTTCCGAGCTCTGATCGATCTAAAATATTTACACGATCTAGAAGACTTCTATTTTCAACACATATCCAAAAATTAGTATGATCCAACGGTGGGAAGGCTTCGCGATATGCTCCGATAGTCCTAGTTGCAATCTCTTTTCTTGCTCTCAAATTATTTTTTCAACTATAAATAGACCCCCCTCCATTCATATTTATCATCAACAATCAAGGGGATTTTGTGGTATACACCAAGAGATCCTTATTTTCTCCCTCCAAGGGGGCTCAGGTATAATTTTCTCTTTCTTCTTTTATTTATTCGTTAGTTCTATAATTTATATTCTTGTCTGCATAATTTCTATCACTTGATAGCTTTTCAAAACCCTTTTTTTCAAATTGTTTTTCGAAACCAAAGACGTATAATAAACCTTAATCTAATTTCATAATAGTATTGTTACTTACTTTTTCAAAAGCTCGGATTAGCGGTATTGTTATACGAAGGAATTGATAATCGCTATATATCCAATCTAACTCATAAATTGCGATGTGTATGTGATAAATACTCGATTATAAGAACATTAGTGCCATCTATACGGATTTAATCAATAGACTATGGTACATGATTGGTCAACTAGTCACGTATTATATCGAATATAAGATTCCACATTGAATCAATTTTCGAAAAGCGCAATGCTTTACAAAATCACTTGTTTCATTGCATATATTATTATCAAACTATATTTTTCAAATCACACACACAAATTTATTTTCAAAATCATGGGGGAACTATGAAACACATCGTTTTCATCCCAACCCCAAAATCTCGATTTCTAAAGCAAGCACAAAAAGCTATAAAGCAATAGCAATAGCATGCAAGAACTGAATTATAACACATGCATATCCTACTTAAGAGATCAAAAGGGCGAATTGGGTGCCTAACACCTTCCCAATTCGTAACTTAGTCCCCGAACCTTCGAATCAACTGGTTTCGCATACATTGTGTATAAGAG
This sequence comes from Lonicera japonica, assembly GCA_021464415.1. Lineage (NCBI taxonomy): Eukaryota > Viridiplantae > Streptophyta > Magnoliopsida > Dipsacales > Caprifoliaceae > Lonicera > Lonicera japonica. The sequence continues at coordinate 67,141 of JAKCWG010000666.1, read as the reverse complement.
GATATTTAGTCCATAAATACGTCTCTTTTACATGAACTTTTTTTGTTTGTTTAGTAAAACAAACTGGCGACTCTTATTCTTTTCAAAACCGATTTTCAAAGCAAAAATGGAATCGCTGCCCATGAGAACCCTTCGGCGTCGAGGACGCGGGTTCTCACACAAAGGAGAAACGGAATAAGCTTGAACCGCGCACTCTCAAATGTATCTTTGTAGGGTATACATTTTCTCAGAAGGGGTATCGATGTTATTATCCTCCCACACATAAAATGTATGTCACTATAGATGTGATATTTCATGAAGAAACTATGTACTTTCACCGAGCTGAACTTCAAGGGGAGCATTATAAGGAAGTTCAGTTATTTGAAAATATCAATGAGGAAGAGATAAGTTCAATAGAGGTGGTTCCAACATTGACTTCGAATTCACCACCGGTGACAGAGACAACTGAAATCACGTCATCCCCTGATATGGTAACAACAGAAATCTTGCGAAGTGAAGTTGTGCCGTCTCTGTCTCCGTCACCACCTGACGCAAATAACCAATCGTCCACTTTAAATATCCCTGAAACTGAGTCCTCCCAAGTATCATATTCTTCTATTCCTAGAAAGCAGTTTCTTAACCAAGCAAATAGAGGTATTCCTAAACCCACATATGACCCAGACTTTACTAGTAAAATCAAATATCCTATGAGTAATTATGTGTCTTATGATCGGTCAATTACATCTAACAAATCTTTTATGATTCAATTATCTTCTGTATCTATTCCTAACAGTGTGCAAGAAGTCTTTTGTGATTCTAAGTGGAAATTAGCAATGGATGAGGAGATGAAGTCCTTATTGAAAAATGACACCTGAGAATTGACTGAATTACCAACAGGAAAGAAGAAAGTGGGTGTACACTGTGAAATTTAAAGCAAATGGAACAATAAAACGATTCAAAGCGAGACTGGTTGCAAAAGGTTACACACAGACGCATGGGATTGATACCAAGGACATATTTTAATGGTAAAAAATGAAGATAATAGGTAACAAATTGATACCAAGGACATGGAAGAGCTGTATTGTTAAGCTGTTATGCTTGAAAAATTGTATATAAAGGTTTAAACTTTAAAAAATATCATAATATACATGCAAACAATATACATAAAAATATGTTAGGGATGATCCGGGTAATGATGAGCCTCAGGATAGCACAAGAGCTGGATCATGGAGTGAAGACTACACAGATCCCATCCGGGTTCCAAGTGGTCCAATCACCCGAGCTAGAGCTAAGAAGATCAAGGAAGCACTCATGATCGTGGTCCAAGAGTTGATGAATAAAGCTGGAGCTTGGAGAAGTATTCATGGAGATGGAGAACAAGAATGGAGAATAATGCTTAGCCAAGAAGACGTAGAATAATTAGGGCGTTTTATTATTGTTTTTATTTATTTGCAGCCCAAGGATTATGTATAATTAGTATTTAGAGTGATGGGCCTGCTAAGAGTGTTTTTGGGCTTGTTTAGAGTGTTCTATTATTTTTGTTGCCTTAGAATTGGGCTTGTATTGTTATTTTCGTTTTTAGGGTTTCCTTAGGGTTTGTTTATCCTCCTCCTATTTAAAGGAGGCAACTCTAAGGTTTGGAGGCAGCCTTGTTTTAATCAATACGAATTGAGTGTGGTTTTCACCTCTTGTGTTCTAAAAACACATTGAATAGCCAAAATTTAATTCTTGTTGTTCTTCGACTTATCAATCAATTAATCCATCAATTGATTGTTTGTCTTCGACTATACCAAGGTTAATTCTCATTTTAAGGATTGGGTCGAGGTTCCACCTCCATCATCTTCGCGTGATTCCAAGATTCTTACGTATTCAACGTCAAGGGTCGCGGATTCGTCATATTGGATAGAAATACGGTCGCGATTCACATCAGGTAACAATTAAAGAATATGCAATGCTCCGATTCAGCGATAAGATTCTAAATCTAAAATAACTCATAAAGAATATATAGCGAACCATTATACTGCGAACATACAATATTACCTTTGCAATACGTATTGATGGTTAGATTAATTAGATGAACTAAAATGGAGATGAATAAGATGCCTATATGTAGGAATTTTAATCCTAAATTGCATAAGCATGAAGGATCATAATCATGTCTAATATATATATATATATATATAGGTAGAGCTATATAGGGAAAGGTGGGGGTGTCAGTTTTGGATTTATTTACTTATTTATTTATTATATATGGGTTATTTTTTGGCGTGGTTTTTCTGTGTCTAATATAACGTGTATCAAAGTGATATGTGACAAATATGTATGTAGTAAATAAAGATTGAATATTTGAATGCGGTGTACGTTCATGCATATTGGTTTGGAAATTGTTACAAAATGACAAACTTTTCAATTGTTATAAACACTCCAAGCCATTTTTTTTAAGTCTTCCGCTACATTATTAATTAGTAAAAACAACATTTTTATATTTAAAATGAATTTTAAAATGTTAGAAGACGCATTTGAACTAACAATAGAAATATTGTAAAATAATTATAAATTACTTTGAAACAAACTGAGAAATTTATATTAGTTAAAATGTTATAAAAGATAGAATGAAAGACTAAAAAGCGCAATGAATTTTACACTTTTTTACAAAATGGGTAACATATTTTTTTTCGGAAATTTTGACAACAAACATTTAATTTATTTACATGTTGGGTCATATGTAATGATATGCATTACTATCACTTTTACCCATTTTGTAAAAAAATTAAAAGTTCGTTGTCAAAATTTATCATTATTAGATCACTTTTTTGCATGTCAATTCTATTTCTAGCCTTGCATATTATGAACTTTTTAAGGGGGCTTAGTGCCGGTTACTTTTTATGTAATATCCCATATTTTTACATTAGAAAATTTTAGGACTTTACTAGCATGAAAGACGTTGTGAGTTTTTAAACTTACAGACAATTTTTAACCACAAATTTGAAAAAGATACCCATTTTTACTCAAACTCTGTGTTTATTGAGATAGAGTTTTTAGATATAGAGTATTAGCACTGGTGGTATTTTTAATTGTGGCTTTTTCAAAGTAAGTGATTGTACTTAATGTGCATTTAAATCTTTAAAGTGTTTATTTGCTATCCTCTTCAATTCAATGTATTTATTTGGCCTCACCAGTTAGTTTTATTTATTAATGTTGGAGGATCGTTAAGTTTATTCACCAATAAGTTCTAATAAGCCACATCGTGTAAGGCTGAAAATGAAGTTCTGATGTGGTGAGGCAGGTCATGGGTGAGGCAGATAGTCTTTAACCTGTAATCGGCGTATGAGGTCGGTTGATGATTTGTTGAAATGGTAGCATTGAACATTGTTGTTTGAATATTTTATTGTTGATAAAATATTATGTTGAGATACTTTCATTCATGCATGTTATGTAAGGCCGCCTTTTCAATGTTTTTAGAGCATGTGACTCAAGGCATAGTTGATTTTCAATAAGCAGGTCGGGCGCGTTTAGTTTATTATTTGTTTGGGATCGGGGAGAGAGATTATTGTATATTGATACGAGCCTAATTAATTTCTTTTATTACCTTATTCTATTTATAAAATATTAAGATAATATTTGTTATAATTATAATTAGTTGCGGGAGATATTATTCGTAATAATTGTAGGTTATAATTAGTAGTGGATGGGTAGTGAAGTTAATTGGTAGTGAATATTTTTCGTAGTCTATCTGTATATTGGTTCTATGTGAATAAAATGGGTGTCGATAAGTGAATATGCAAATGGCAAATAACCGTGATAGTGAAGTGAAAATGTATGACTACGAGGTGAATATGCAAATGGGCATTCTTGCTTGCACGGGTTATGATCTCGCATCTTATGCCACATGGACCACTTGATAATGAGCACATTATAACCAAGAGTCACAAGGCGAACTCACTTCGGTGATGTGACCTTGAGTCTTATGCCACGCAGATCACTCAATTCACGAATACTTAGGTACCTGGGGTTGTTATTCGCACTCACTTTGACAATGTGACCTCAAATCTTATGCCATTTGGATCACTCGATCATGAGCAGTTCGTAACCTAGGGTAACTAGGCGCACTCACTTTGGTGATGATAAATGAGAACTTGCACTTTTGGCACTCCTAAAATGTATTTGTGCCTAAGGCTTACAACTTACAAGATCGCTCGGCAATAATGTGTTGTTAAAAGGTGGTAAACACTTTTGACCTATAAGCGGGCTTGGCTAAATTGTGATGCGAACAAGTGGTAAACGTAATGCTAAAGACCCGCAGGCACACTCGACTAAAGTATGCTACTAAAAGGAGTATTGCTAAAAGAAGTGAACTTAATGCTTAAGACTCATAGGCACACTTGACTAGTGTGTTTGTGCTGCTCAAAAGGAGTAGTGTTAAAAGATGAGGACATTAAACTCAAAATCTGCATGCATGCTTGGCTATGTCTGCTCACGTTGTTATGAAAGAAAAATGATTTTTGTAATACTTAAAGTGAATGTTTGTCGATACTCTGATACCGTGGGAAGTTCTGGCACTTCCCGCGGGCGCACTTTGCTCTCGCTCATAGTTTTGCTCAAATTATGCTTTAAAAGTGGGATTAATGTTGCCTAGTGCTGACAACTTGACTAAGGTTTGCTCATACTGCTATTATGTGACTCTTGTGGGGGCTTATGAATCATTAATTGATATCAGTTGTGTTAAGATGCAAAGTTCGTTGACTATCTTGGGAAAGCCATATATCACTTGTTGGGTTGAGATAGGTTCTTTTGAGAATTGGAGGTGTAGCCCCTATCGAGGGCCATTATGATGTTGTTGGGTAATTAGAGTGGTGCAGCGGAAGTGTAGTGGAGCCTTTGAGATAGATATTTTTTTTTTATTGCGTGAGCATAGCTTTAGCTAGCGTTTGCCTTGGGACTAGGTATTTTTTTCCTTTTTCACCTTACTCACGTTGATTTTTTTGGTGAGTTGTTACTTTGATGATTAAATTTGGGGTTCTTGATGTTTCCTTTGAATCCTTTGTCTTCATTGAGGATGTGTTTTATACTCAGGATATGTTTCGCTACTAAGTTAGCAATGGGCGACTGTTGAGTTATACTTTAGTCAACCGCCTAATCAACAGATGACTAATTTATAAATCTATAGTCTTTTGTACCCAACAGAAAGTGAAGCGTGGCTTACTTATGTCAGTGGCCAATCCCATTCCTTATGTTCACTCGTTGTGTTATTTGATTTTGATGCATGAATCCTGTGTTTGGTAATCTTTATATTTGTTTTCGAATGCCATTGCATTTGGATTCATAGGAAACTAGAATGTGTGACCTTCTTCGTTGTTATGATTCTTCAATTGTAAGTGCGCCTTAAGAGTGGTATCATTTATGGTTTAGTGTCTCGATACCCATAGGATTATATCGGTGCACGTGTGTTGTAAGTAACTCGCCGAATAACACAAACTCATCTCACATGGGGTGAGTGTGTCTGTACACAGAGTCAAGCCTGGACAGAACCCGTTTTATACTCTGTTTTGGGGATTACATCTTTGTTTCAATTTGAATGTTGTAGAATGATATATGAAAGCTAATATACACATTAATACACCAATAATAATTATAATACATCTTTGGCTTTATTTTGGAGTGAAATTTCATCATTAACTTTTTTTTTGAACTTCTTCTTTCTCCACCATCTCATGAACATTGCTTCTTATTTATCACAATCTAAGCTTCAAACTTCTCACCAATAATGTTTGTGCTTCGATTTGATTGTGATTTCTTGATTTTGAGAGCTCAAATTGTAACAACCCGCCTAATTAAGCAGGTGTTAACGGATGCTGCATTTAATTAACAGCAGATAAATAAAAGTATACGATCGATGATTTAATCAAAGGTAGAGAATCCAACAAAAATTCGGCATGAAGTATTCATAAATACTAAGAAATTCATCCTGTATAATAAACAACGCGAAAATATACAATACTTCTCAAATCCATTACAATCCAAATTCGATAAATACAACTTGTACATCCATAGATAGTACAACTACTCAACTTAATTAGAAGTTACAACTACTAATTCCATAGGGGCATCAGAGAAGACTCTAAGATGAACTTGGACCTGCTCGACGACCTCTACCCGAGACATGATGTGTTCCTGAAAGAAAAATGACGGAATGAGCCACAAATGGCCCAGTGGGAACTATAGGGAAAGGGAAAATGCAATGCATGATCGTACTGCAATATAAGAGAATTCATAATTCAATTATTAACAAAATTCTCAATTTATACAAATTTGTAAGAGAACCATACATAAAGCATCAATATAATTTTATTAATTATCAATACGTATCTCACACGATAGCTGTATAAACATCCATCCACCTCCTCCTCCTCCTCCTCGACCTAATACCGGTACTAGACGGAATAAGATACTCACAAACGCACCCCACCTTTTTCGTGGGTCTGTGCACTGGTAACCAGATTTTTGGCACCCCATCTTTACCATGGGTCTGTGCAATAACATAACTCAAGCATTTCTATACCGGTGCTTATCCGGTTCCAACAATCTCAATATCATCAACAAACAACTAGGCAGTAGTTGTACTCAGGGAAATATTTATCATATCAACATTTCAATCCATTTGTTATAAAATTTCAAGAACAATAAGAATAGCCTTTGTTGCTTTAACACTAAATAATTTTGTAGAATATCACTTTTCTTTTATATAACCATTATTATACCAAAAATGGCCAACAACAAAACCATCAATAATAATAAACATAATCCAAAATCTCATATTTCTCCATGCATTACACTTGTACTAACCAAATTTATTAATTCCAAACATTTAGTGAAGACTAGTAAGAGGAGTAATACTAGATTGGCTAGTAATACCATAAAACACCTCATGTATATTTAACCAAAAATTTAAATATGATTTTAAAGTTATGTATACTCAGGGAATAAGGTAATTTGTGCAAAAATCCCAATTATTAGACATACATGTGGTGTATCAAGCCATTTCGGTACCAAAATCCCAAAGTAACACTTGTATAGCAACAAGTATTAAGATCAACCTTTTTATTCATCAACTACAACACATATAATACTCATCTATAGGCTCAGATCTTATTTAACAAGTTTAAGCCACAAATATGCAAGGAAAAATACGATTTTGGTACCGAAAGTCTAGTATTACTACTCAATCAACCATTTAAATCAAGGAATTAAAGAAAAGAGGGGAAGTTCCCACCTTAATACTTCTGGACAGAAATGGAGAGTCCCTTTGCAACCACCTACAGCCACCGATCGAGAAAATCGAGCAAGGAAATGGACTCACCACGCCAAAAACTTGAGAAATCCACAATTTCGGAGTGAAAACCATTGATTTGGGCAAGAAATCATCCATTTCTCACCCTTTCTCTCTATAGACCTGTATACCTCTCTCCCCTGGTCATAATGCTCTAAAATGGTGTTTTGAAAGAGTGGAGAAGATGGTCAACGCCGGTCAAAGCCGAAACAAAACGGGTTGACCCGGTCAAACCCGACTTGACTAAAGGTATTATGGTGCACTGTTCTTATTTTGGCCATAACTCTTTGCTCGGAACTCCGATTGCGATGATATTTATATCAACGGAAAGCTAATTCAATGTTATACAACTTCACAAGAGGAAGTTTCTCCAAATTCGTTATAGATTAATACCAGAATTTGACCGAAGACAGCGCTCTGCCGAAATTCAGCAGAAACTGATTATTGCCAATGGGCTTACTTCGCACTAGGGGTGTTGTCAAAAATCCGAAAACCGAACGAACGAACCGAACCGATCCGTCATAATCCGAAATTATCCGAACCGAAAAAAAACCGAAACCGAAATAAAAAACCGAAACCGAATAATTCGGGTCAGTTCGGTTCGGTTTTCGGGTCAACCGAATTTGACCGAATCAGCCCGAAACTAAAAAAAAAAGGGTGGGGCTTTCTCATTACTCAGGCAGTGAAGTGGTTAAAGGAAAAAAGGTTAAAAAACAAAAAAAACCTAATTCTCTCACCCTCCCCCTTTGCGCCGCACACCCTCCCCAGCCAACGTCTCTCTCTCTCTCTAAATCTTAATCTCTCTCTATCTCTCTCAAGGCTCAAGCTAGCTACAGACAGCCACACTGCCACAGCATTCCGCAGTCCGCACTTCCACTGCTTCGCTGCTCCGCACTTTCGCACCCATTACTCAAGTTTGTCTAGATCTACTTATAGCCATTGTAGATTTTTTTTCAGATCTGTATATATATATATTATATGCGTGTGTGTATATATGTGTGTGTGCGTGTTTGTAAATGTAACATTTATATATATATATGTGTGTGTGTGTGTGTGTAAAGTGTTTTTAGATCTGTATATATATGTGTGTGACTGTGTGTGTATATATATGTGTGTGACTGTGTGCGTATATATATATATATATGTGTGTGTGTGTGTGACTGTGTATATATACGTGTCTGTGTGTGGAACATTTAATAATATTTACTATTAATTGTTTCTCTCTCTTCCTTTGTTCTTCACTTCTTCTCATAAAAAAAGGGAAGAAGAAGAAGATATATAATATAAGGCAATTTTAGTGCTGTCTTCTTGTGCAGTTTTTAAGACAATTTCAGTGTTGGTTTTTTTTATGTAATTTTTAACTAAAGTGTTAGTAATATAAAAAAAACCCGAATGAGACCGAACCGGACCGAAACCGAATTATTTGGGGAGGGTTTGGGTTCCATAAATTAAAAAACCGAAACCGAACCGAACCGAACCGAAACCGAACTATAAAATTTGGGGAGGGTTTGGGGTACCCCAATCTTTACCCCGACCGAAATCGAAAACACCCCTACTTCGCACTCTGTTTTGACCATCGAGGAGCGTGAACTAGCTTCGGTAAAAACACGAAAGTTGTAGACGGATAAAATATAAAACTATAGGAGTTGGAAGAGTGATATTTGGATAAAGGATGAGAAAGTTATGAGTCTCCAAAGTCGACTAAAATTCAACCGACGAGTAGAAATTCCATGTTCAAAAAATGTCTCCGAAGTGCTCATTTCAATTCCGAATGCGACAAAACGCTCCAGATTACTTATAAGATATATTTATGACATGTCGAAAAAGACGGAGCTAAATTCGGAAGTCTGAAAGTTCCGGAATCACAAACGAGAATTGGAGGAATCGTTAACGTTTTTAAAAAAAAGAATTCGATTCCACTAAATACTTAAAAATGATTAAATGAAGTCCGAATCTAATGAAACTTTATAGGATGGTTTAATAACTATAATATGAGACTTCGAAAAAGACAAGCGTCAATTTGGACCTTCCTAGGTCAATAAACCAAACATAAGAAAAGTAGGAAAAATTGAAACTTCAAGAATACACCAAATTTTCCAAGTAACGCACCAAATGTTATCCATAACACCAAAGAGACGTGTAGGAACATTCGGACTTGTCTAAGTCCACGAATGAATTGGACAAATAGCTAACTAAATTAACGAAAATACACCTATTGAAATACGGGGTGTTACAACCTTCCCCCCTTAAGAAATTTCGTCCTCGAAATTTAAGCCTGCACAAATTAACAGTAATAACGCCAAAGACGTAAGTCGAACCTATAATCCAAGCTTTTGAAGGAAAAAAAAACTTGAGGTTGAATTCAAAAATTACAAAATGGAATAATGTGGACTCTAAAACCCACTCTGTAGTTATCAAGCCCTAAGCAAAAAAAAAGACACACACGCATACATATCATATACTGACACTAATGAAGTCCGACTATTACTTCTCGTTACAAGGATAAAGACACATGCACGAATAAAATGTTTACTATACAAGACAAGGGTTTGGTGTAATCTCATCGAACGAAACTGGAAAGACTTGGTACGTAACCTCCAATAACTTTAGTTCAGATTATTTCCCAGATCATCAATGACAAAGATCTAATTGCTCCGAAGGATATATATTTATATCTTAGAACTTAATAACCATGGTAGATATGGAGAATCACACTACAAATAAGCAAGACTTTTAGATGAGGCAAAACCGAAACAAGGATGAAATATTCTGAGTAATTGAGAATCAAGTAGCCTTTTGTAACCTGATAACATTTATGTAATGAACCCCAACTATCACTTGTAACTTCCAATTAAGTTGAGTAGCTGTACTATCTATGGATGTACAAGTTGTATTTATCGAATTTGGATTGTAATGGATTTGAGAAGTATTGTATATTTTCGCGTTGTTTATTATATAGGATGGATTTCTTAGTATTTACGAATACTTCATGCCGAATTTTCGTTGGATTCTCTACCTTTGATTAAATCATCGATCGTATACTTTTATTTATCTGCTGTTAATTAAATGCAGCATCCGTTAACACCTGCTTAATTAGGCGGGTTGTTACAGTTGGTATCAGAGGCATAGGTTCAAATTCCATTCGCCGTGGGATATTGGGTAAATTAAGATCGTGCGTTTTCGTTCTGCGTTAAGGTGGGGGAAGTTGAGTTTTTATTTTTCGTAAGCACATGTGACAATCGAGTTATATTATAGTCAACCGCTGGCCAACGGATGACTATCTTATAAAGCAATTGTCTACTGTAGCTAACTAGAGTTGAACTCAATGACCCACACTATCCTCTGGTATTTAAGTTTTGCCTTGACCATATTTTCGAGATACTCCTTGTATTTAGAGCTAAATTTTAAATTTCAGCAAGTATGAAGATTGTGGATTGACTTTTCTTATTTTAAGGCTTTTGTACGATCACTCGGAATATTATTTGAGTTTAATTCTGAATCTCATATTGTTTGATCCATTGGTTTTGTTTTTGAGATCTTGGATAGTCGTGGTATTGGAATCCTTAGGACCTCACTAATTAGTGGAGAAATAATATTAGCTAAAACCTACAGTGATCTTTCTGGCATTCTTGCCATGAATTCTTGTATCGAATTTCCTACTTTGTACTCGATGACCTAAATACAAATGATTTGAATTTTGTTTTCTTTAGCAAGTCACCTTAGGGTTGTATGTTATTCTCGTGAATTTTGGTAAAAGCACGTATTTAGAATGACCGATTTAGGCTCTATTACTTCAAGACCTCCGAATTACATTCCCTCTTTTTCGAAAAGTTGTGATAAGTCATTGGATTCATCTTGGAGTGTTTCTTAGCATATGAACTATAAATGAGCATTTTTAGTATGTTTTCTGAAAAACACCAAATTTGGTCCAGGCTTGGTGTCGAATCGGCCCACCATATTTTTCCGCCATACTTCAGAGCTGGACCAGTCTTCCTTTTTCTCCATATCGGTTTGTCATATATACGCTTGGCTTTGGTTTTAACTCTTGTCTAACCTTATGCGTGTGTGAGTGAAAGCTTGGAAAATAAATAGTAATTTTATTCTAATGTTTTTAAAGTTCTTCCGGTGTTACTTGTTAGCTAGTATTACATGCAAAACTAAAGAAATATTTGCCCAGAAAACTATAGGATCTTGATGGGAAATACGAGTTAAATTATTTAAGGATATGTCAAGTTACGCATGTAATACTAAGATGATTCCATAGTCTTCAACATACATGTGTTATATAGAATTTTTAAACTATACCAAATGTTTTGAAATCTTGGGATATTCATAAAGTGTTTCTGAAACTACAGCGGATGACAATATATAATACTTTAGTGGTTGCCTTCAACATTAATACCGGAAGCTGATGTTTGGACGCATGACTACAGCGTGTTATTATTTCAAGGCTTTTTTATACCTTATGTATTTAAAAGCATATTTTACTGTCTATCAGTAAGTTTACTTCAAAAACTTGTGGTCCAAACAAGGATTTTCCCAAGGTATCTTTTGAAGCAGTAATGTACTTTAAAATGAAAGTTTGGAGATTTAGGTATAATGCTTTAAGTGTGGATTGAGATTTGGTTTAAAGTCCATTATATTGAGTCAAAATTCGTTTGTTTTCTTCATTAAGTTCGCCCGATTCTTTGAGCGCATAAATTTCGTAACGCTTGTTGCAGAGACTCTTCCTAAAAATTTGATTTTTGATCCTTGGGGTTACCTTTTTTATATTTGTCTCAAGCTTTTAAAAGGCTTATTCCCTTGCTGAATATTGTTTGGTATATTGATCAATTATACCTTCCAGCATATTCTATTATTAATTAAGCAATTGGGTAGCCTTAGCATTTTAGAAAATTCTTGATGAACAATTTATCCGTGTTTCTGGAACAGTGTCACCAATTTATAGTATGTTCCTTCTAATCAGCTGTGCGATTTTAGTAGACTACTTCTTCTATATGGGAATATTCATTCATCATAAAGCGTGTAATGTTTCAGGTTTAGTTAAGTAGTTGTTTCCCAATGGTGTACAATCTATTTTCATAATGGTTTTTCTTTTTGGGTTTGGACATTCTAGTTTTGTCTGTTGTGGCCCGTCCTGTATTTTGAGAGGGGACATAAAATGATTTTCATGTTGAGTACTAGGCTTTTTGATCAGCCACTTGTAATCCTTCTTCAGTAAGAAGTTTTGGGTAGCCTTTTTCTTTATAGTCCATCCATCTCGGAAGATTATATGGCGTACTTATCTAAGATTGAAATTGGGCCATGGTTTAGCTCTTGTCAACTCTGACTTCTCTGTCTAACTATTGGAAAATATCGTTGGTCGTTAAGGTACTCAATTGCTGAGCGATAGGTGCCATAATTTCTTTTTATGTTCTCATCTTTGGTAGTCGATTGTTTGGGGTTTCTGGTGATCTGTTGGGTGGCTAGTTTATTTGAGATTTTAGCATATGTCATTTCATAATTTGACTGGCGGATCTTTCCTTGATATGCGACTTAGAAATCAATTGGTTTGAGTACCTTTGCTTCTTGTGAAGTCTCTAGATCACTAATCTCTATTTTGTTTTAGAATAGATCCGCGGGTTAATACTCTTTATTATTTGAATCTTTCCTTCAGTATTCCTTATTTCATTTCATATGTGATCTCCAGAGATGGGTACTCATATAGTTGTCAAGGTAATCTTTGAATGGTTGGGCTATAGAGATAAAAGTTGGGGATGCGTGAGATTAAGTTGACAGTTGGAGAAAATAATCATTAAAGAGTTCCAAAAAAAAATGGTTGTTAATGCAGGAGGTAGTCTCGTATATCGAGGGTTATTTTTCGAGATAGGGTTGTCATTATTGGGTCAACTGAAAAGTTCGTCGAATTATGAGAGTGTCATATAATATCTAGGCCAGTAGGCAACGTTCTTAATAGACATGGGCATTTCGATAGAAGCGTATTGGGATCTTGAGGGTCAATAAACCGAACATAAGAAAAGTAGGAAAAATTGAAACTTCAATAATACACCAAATTTTCCAAGTAACGCACCAAATGTTATCCATAACACCAAAGAGACGTGTTGGAACATTCGGACTTGTCTAAGTCCACGAATGAATTGGACAAATAGCTAACTAAATTAACGAAAATACACCTATTGAAATACGGGGTGTTACACAAATGATAAAGAAGTGAGTCTCTTCTCTCTCTATCTTTTTACTTGAAGCAATGAAATGTGATTGTGAAAGGGGCGAAATGAGAGATATAGGTTTAATTATTTGGGTTAATGTTTGATTAGTTTATTAAAAATGAATAAATAGATAGGTTAATGTTTTAAGCATTGGATAAATAAGTTAAGTAATAGTTAAGTAAGAGGGTGTTTGTGACAAAAACGTGGGGTGTTGAAAAATGAGTTTTATCAAATTAGAGATGGTGGTGTTTGTGACAAAATTGAAGGGGTGTAAATAATAGCACCCTTTTGGAACGATTTTGGCACTGTGTATGTGTGAGAATCCGCAAATGCGACTCCCGGGTCTCGATCCCGTGCTTGGGAGTCTGAAACATCGGAAGGGATTCCGTTGTTCCATTTGCTTCCACGTGTTGATAATTCATATCGGGTGTCCCTCTATCCTATTTCTAGATGCAAGAGGGTTCCTTCAGAGTCGCCAATACGTTTTACGAGAAAACAGACAAAATGGTTGTGTAAGAGAAAAGGCTACAGATGAGCCTTTTCTCTACACGTTTGTCTACGAAACCAGGATTCTATAGGGTTCGGGAACTATGTTACTGTTTGGGAAGGTGTTAAGCACCCATTCTGTCTTTTCGGTCTCTAGTGGTCTTTTATATGTTTATTTTATGTTGAAAAACTTGGATGCTTTTACTGTCAGTCTACTACTTTCCGAATGAAAGACTCGTATTTTGGAAAAACGGGGAAAGGGATGTAAACATTTGTGTTCCGAGATCCGGTTGTTTTGTTTTGAGAGATGTAAATACAAGTGACAAAAGCCTTTTATTTCAGAGAGAGTTTCCCGTATTATTTCTTCAGATAATGACGGTTTCCTCGTGTTTTGATTATTTAGGAAAATTTTGGATCTTGTATCGGGACTAATTTAATATGGAATTAGAACTCTTGAAAGGAGTTTCATCAGGAACGTCGCAGTCTATTGAAAAGACGGGACATGTCAGATTTTAATTCCTAAGTAAGTTTTATTAGTCCAGGTTTTGAAAACAAAATTTTATCCGGATGATAATGTACTTACTTTTCTGGTTTTGCAAATGGTTTTATCAGGGTCTTTGTTTTGAAACGCAGTAGACTATTTTATAACTTGGCAATATGTTTATTCAAGTAAAACGTGGACAAAACAATAGAAGTAAAACAAGTACATAGATATCTAATTTTAAATACTAGAAGAGACTCTCTTTACTTACCCGACGAGAATAATAATAAGAAAGAAAATATAATAGGGTAGAGAGATCTCCGGCGATAATAATCGTTTCCTTCTTCAGATATTTTCGAGAATTCGATTCCAGAAGCGGGACACATCGAGTGTTGAGAATAGATTCCATAATTCTTCAGAAATAAGACGGTCGTAGAAAATACTTGGTAAAAGACCAGAAAATCAGAAATAAACTTAGGATTTTTTGATCCCCAATTGCTCCCTTGAACCTTTGGGGGTGTTGGCCTATTTATAGTGCTCGGGGAAGAATGTCGCGCAACATTTCCCTAGAAAGGGCAAGTGTCACTTGACATGTTGATCAATGTCGCGCGACAAACAGCTGAAGTGATGTCCTTGACAGACTGATGTGACAGAGAGTGGATGGTCTGGGTCAGAGGGGTTTGTCGTGCGACACAAGGGAGATTGTCGCGCAACATACTAATCTGTCGCCCGATAATCCCCCTTAAAAACAGGTTTGTTTGGACGACAAACCCTTTCGGGGCAGTTTCGGGTGGTCGGGTGGGTCCTGGGCTTCAAGAACTATACTTTTCGATAGTCATTAGGGTTCTTGCGGGGGTCACGGATCGGGTTGTCTACAGATCCTCTCGACTCAAGCTCCTTGCTTGCAAGGAATTGAGGCGACTGGAAGAGATCGTGGTCCATGGCTCCTGCAAGAACTCTAAGGAAATGCGTGTACGCAAAAGTGTTTGTGAATGCCTCAGGAGAGGGCTTGTGTTTGGTTTTGCCTCCGGAGAGGGTTTTTGTTACCTCATTGCCTCTTTCGAGGGCTTTTATTTGCTCCACTCGCCTCAAATGGGAGGACTACCATTGCTCCACTTTGCCTCTCTGGGAGGGCTTTTGATCTTCTCGCCTCATGTGGAAGGAATACCATTGCTCCACTTTGCCTCTGTGGGAGGGCTTGTGATCTTATCGCCTCATGTGGGAGGACTACCATTGCTCCACTTTGCCTCTCTAGGAGGGCTTTTGATCTTCTCGCCTCATGTGGGAAGACTACCATTGCTCCACTCTGCCTCTCTGGGAGGGTTTTTTATCTTCTTGCTTCATGTGAGAGGACTACCATTGCTCCACTTTGCCTTTCTAGGAGGGCTTTTGATCTGTAAAAAGAAAGAAAATTGCCTCTGGGAGGGCTTTTGTGAGTGCTTTCGCCTCTGGCGAGGGCTCGTGCTCGTGATTTGCCTCAAGGAGGGATTGTGTTTATGGTTTACGCTTCGGCGAAATTGGTTGTCTTGCTTAGACTGCTAGAGTGATAGAGAGAAAAAAATTTGTGAGTGAAAGGAACTCATCAGGAGTTTAACCTTTATCCAGATGTCCTTTATTTCCCCGTATCTTTCTAAATTTTTACTCTTGTTTGTTTCCTCGAGTGAGAACACTTCTCTTAGAAAGCAATTTTCGGATATCTTCTGTTCTTCGCAGAGTGATGATTCAAAGATTTATTTCCAAGTCATCTCCTCTGTATCGTGCTGAAAAGAAAATTTGTTTAAAAGGGCAATCTCTGATCTCTGATCTCTTTTAGTTCTCATCTTTTCACTTTGTGGGCCCACATTGCTTTCTGTTTTTTGATGCCCTTATTTCTCCCTCTTTTGGGGAAAGACTTTTCCTGGCCTTCTCTATTTTTGACCAAGAGTCTTTCATCCCTTGTTGTGATCAGGAGCCTAACTCATCCAAAACGAAGCCCTGAGCAGGTTTTGGCCTAGCTGGTCACTTTTGGTGTGGCTCTCCCTGTCACTCCACATTTCTGTTTCTCTCACTTGCTCTGGGTGCTTATGCGGGATTTTCTATTTTCTACTATTTCAATTCTTTCTATTCCCATCTTATTCCGATATTTTGCTTGTTCTTATAGAGGGTCTTGGTTCTTTCGGGAGATCAGAGATTCCTTTAACCGATGTATTTTATTCTCGCGATTTTTGGAGAGATGACTTGGAAGTCTTGGGATATTCATCACGAGTGTGCGGTATATAGAAAGGCTTTGAAAACTGTTTCTTTGGAGTATTCCTGCAGGAGAAAAGAAATGAGACAAAGGTCAAAAAAATCAGGGGAAGGACAAACTGTCACGCGACACTTCGGTGGTGGGGTGTTTGTCGTGCGACAAACTGGCCATTTGTCGCGCGACAAATGTGACCAATATATAACCCCCCTGCTGAGCTCATTCCACCTCATTCTCGCCTTTCTCTTTCTCTGTCTAGCCCTTTTTCTCTCATTTCTCTTGCGTGGAAGCTCTGCCGCTTTCCCTATTTTTCTGACTTTTTCGCTACCTTACCCATACAATGATGGATCTCGCACAGCCAGATCGTCTTGAGGGTGACCAGGAGGAGGTCACTTTTACTGATGCTCAGGGAGTTCTCTGCTGCAGCCCTCACCATGATGATCGGGCGGACCTCAACTGGTACGGCGAGGACGGGGTGGACCGGGGTCGTGCTGTGGTCTACCGAGATGTTACCCGGGCTGCTCCAATCCCGGACGTTCCTTAGCTCTTGATGGAGCCCGTCTCACATGAGATCCGCCGACGGTCTCTGGTATGTTTTGGAAATCCTTCCTTTTGTGTATTTATATTTATTTGTTTTATTATTTCTGTCGTTTCCTGCATGTATTAAACAATTCTTATGTTAGTATATATGCCAGCCTGAAAATAATATCCGATGTAGAGAACACATACTTTACTAGTGATACCTTTAGGAATTTTACAGAATTTACCCCTATAGTTATATAACTCCTATAATTACACCAAAGTACCCTCAGGTTTGAAAAACTACATAATTTACCCCTATAACCATATAACTCTAATAATTACACCAAAATACCCTCAGGTTTAGAAAATTACATAATTTACCCCTATAACTCACATAATTACATCAAAATACCCTCAGGTTTAGAAAATTACATAATTTACCCCTACAACCCTATAACTCTCATAATTACACCAAAATACCCTCAGGTTTGGAAAATTACATAATTTACCCTTATTACACCAAAATACCCTCAGGTTTGGAAAATTACATAATTTACCCCTATAACCCTATAACTCTCATCATTACACCAAAATACCCTCAGGTTTGAAAAATTACATAATTTACCCCTACAACCCTATAACTCTCATAATTACACCAAAATACCCTCAGGTTTGGAAAATTACATAATTTACCCTTATTACACCAAAATACCCTCAGGTTTGGAAAATTACATAATTTACCCCTATAACCCTATAACTCTCATCATTACACCAAAATACCCTCAGGTTTGAAAAATTACATAATTTACCCCTACAACCCTATAACTCTCATAATTACACCAAAATACCCTCAGGTTTAGAAAATTACATAATTTACCCTATAACCCTATAACTCTCATAATTACACCAAAATACCCTCAAGTTTGGAAAATTATATAATTTACCCTTATAACCCTATAACTCTCATAATTACACCAAAATATCCTCAGGTTTGAAAAATTACATAATTTACCCCTATAACCTTATAACTCTCTTAATTACACCAGAATACCCTCAGGTTTTAGAAAATTACATAATTTACCCCTATAACCCTATAACTCTCATAATTACGCCAAAATACCCTCAGGTTTAGAAAATTACATAATTTACCCCTATTACACCAAAATACCCTAAGGTTTGGAAAATTACATAATTTACCCTTATAACCCTATAACTCTCATAATTACACCAAAATACCCTAATTAATCCTGTATTTATATATATATATATATATATATATATTTGTTTGTTGTCTGCAGTGGGTTGGCCGAGGTTGGGGTTCTCCCAACAACATTTCTCTAGAGTGGCGACAGGCACCGGCCCCTGCCCAGGAGTTGCTCCTTGCGACTCCTTTTGCTTCCCTCCTACCGGAGTAGGTATCTAGGACAGCAGTCCTGGTGTCGGCGCTGGCCTCACATTGGTGGGACACCACCCATACTTTCCACTAGAGCTAGGGAAAGATGATGATGACCCCCTAGATTTGTTTGCTTTGATTGGGATTCCTTCGGGGGGTCCCTATCCAGATCGACGTCCCTTTGTGTCTCTCGACAAAGGCTATCGTTGGCGCACTAGGATGGTTCCCAGAGCGACGGAGTTCCCGCGATACGATTCCCCGGGCAGTCTTGATCACACGCCTGGCGACAGAGAGAGCTCGACTAATCGCTTCAGGAGTACTGATGACCCAACAGGAGGCGCGCCAGTATGCCCGCGTTCTTCTCTTGCTGACACTCCACGACTTATTCGAGGCCCGTGGGGGGGGGACATGGCCCATCTTTGGTGGCTGCCCTACATCCGAGACTTCAGCATCATGTTTGATTACGACTGGGGCGGCTTCATTCTGGCGGTCCTATATGATGATATGGACCAGGTCTCTCGTCATTTTGCCCTGAACCTCAAGGGCTTTTCTTTGCTGTGGGAGGTATATATATTTCTGCTCCTTACTTTTGCTTTAGTCTTTACATCTTATATGCTGATTGTTGTTAATATTCTATGTTTTCTTCTTTTTTCAGAGTTGGTTCGTGTCCTACACCCGCCTAGGTCGTGCCCAGGTGAATTTCCTCATTAAGAACGAGGATCAGTTTCCCCTTCTCCGTCGGTTCATAGCGGGGAACTACAGGGCTCCTTATGAATACCAGACCCGGGAGACTGGAGCTGCTGCGGTTCATGACCTGTTAAAGGAGCATGTAAGTACTTTAGAGTTTCTTTTAAATAACAATAATAGTAATAAAATAGAAATAACTGAATGAATTTTATTCTATTTTCAGATTGAGTGGGCCCCCTGGGTGATCTGGGTCTCCACTTCGGGTATGGCCATGCTTTGACCGCCTCGAGGACCAGGCGGCTTATTAGGGACGAGTACGGCCTTCACTTTTATTTGGGCAAGAGGGTTATCCGCCAGCACACACCGGCCCAGTGGCCTAGGGTTCCCCTATTTCCACCAGTTCTGATGAGGCGGACGGGCGAGCGAGATCGACCCGGTGATGGTGCAGGCTCTTGTGGTCGGCCTCGGTTTTTAGACGTTTGTTGAGGAGGGGGGCTATGCTACTTTCGCTGCCCGCTACTTGATGAGGGAGTGGAAGGGGACCCGTGGTCAAGTTTTCTATGAGCGATATCGGGTGTTAGGCGGCGACCCCAACTATATACGAGGGCAGACCCACCTGGCTAGGACGGTCCCGGGATACCTGCCACCTGTCCCCGATCAGAGGGACAACATTCTAGATTCTGATGATGAGGACCCCGAGGGAGAGAGGGGTGTTCCTGCTGCTGCCGAGGGTGGTGGTGTGGAGAGACGGAGGCGAGGGAGATGTGACGACGGCGGCTCCTGAGCAGCCACCTCAAAAGACGCCCATGGAGGAGTAGCGTGCTGATGCTGAGGGTTTAAAGTTTTCTACTAGTCCGTCAGTATCTCCGGGGGGTCATTTTTGACGATGCTGAGGCTGCTGAGAGGGGAGGAGTAGGCTTTTTAGAGAGGTCCTGGGAGCCCGAGGATTTTGGGGCCGACTACGAGCAGTTCGGGTGGACCCCTCCTGTTGTGGTGGCTACTCCTTCTAGTGGGGTCCCACCTTTAAGGGCGACAGCTATCGCTGATCCTCCAGGTGTTCGCACGTATGCCACCTTGACCCCTCTTCCGTCGACTGTCATGGGCCCTCCGGCCCAATCTCCAGGTCTTGGTGGTTCATCTTCTCGGCCTCCTTTGTTTCTGATCCGCGAAGAGGGTGGGTCTACTTTCGCGGCTGTCCCGGCGGGTTAATCTGCTCCTCTGGTCGATATACCACCACTTCCCTAGGACATTACCTATGTCGGCGCCAGCCTTCGTCGCTACACAGTGCCCGAGTATCCTCTACCTAAGGATACTTTTAATTACTTGGGCGGTCGCACTGGTGATGAGGAACATACTTCATTTTTCTTTTGATGATCCTTCATATCTGTTTATCTTAAATGTGCTAATTCTCTTTCTCTGTCTTTTACAGCGGGTGAGTGTTCGTGAGGCGGATCTGAGAGCCCTTCATGCCCAGTACCTCTACAATTGGAACCTTCTCCTGTTCGTCGATCGAGATCCCATGGCCTACATGCATGACTATCAGAGGGCGGTCGACGTTTCTCTTCGGGCGGACGACCCCCTGACTTCGTCTCACGCCCGGATGGAGTCTTGAAAGGGTAGTAGCCGGACTTCCAGGCGTTCACGGTCCTCGGTGATTCATCCCACGGCTCCTGTTCAGTCGACGGGGTCTTCTCAGGCTACAGTTCCTCCTCCTCAGGACATCCCGGTGGTTGATCTTACTCCCGAGGAGGGCTCGGGTGACAGTGGGAGTGTGTCGAAGCGCGCTCGATTAAATTAGTTTCTTCTTCCTGTACCGTTTTGTTAGTTTTGAACAGATATGTAGTTTTATAGACAAAATTGTTAGTAGTTTCTTAGTTTTGAAAACTATTTTTGTTGGATTTATGAAACTCTTATTTGTGATGATGGTATATATACATTTTTTCCTCTTTATGCGTTTGTGACAAATGATTTTAACATATTACATATATATGAATCGTTGAGTTTTTAGGAGTCATACCGTATGATACAGCGGTACTTAGGGTTCCTGTAAAAGAACAGAGTGAGCATAATGCATACAAAAGTGGTTCATTTGGCAAGAATGATTTTTACGTGTATAAAAGGTCAAAAACAGGGGACAAAAAAGGGTTTGTCGCACGATAATCCCTTCTGGATCTGGGTTTGTCGCGCGACAAACAGGTACAGGAACCCTCTTTTTGCTATAAATACACCCATCTTCCTCCTTTCATCCCCACACCTTTCCCAAATGTCTTCTTACTGCACAAATTCTGAATTTTCTTACATCGAAGCCCGAGATGCTTTGGTATCTTCTGAGAATGGTTTGAATTTCGGTGCATTCAGCCCTTTGGCGGCATGGCATTATCATCCTGTCTATTTTTCCTTTTTGTTAGGCGCTTCGTATTTCTGGAGTTCTGCGAATCATCTATTCTGTTTTGGATTAGACGAGCTTTGCCCGACTTATGAAGAGTTTTCCTGGCTGCTGCGCTCTGACACCAGTCTCCCGATGGTTGTTTCTATAGAGGAACTCGGTCCCCGAGATATGCTGATTGCCTTGTTGTCTATTCCCCCAGCGGCGTGCAATGATTTTATTGTCGACGGGCTTCTCGATCTTCACAAAATGGTGAGGTTCTTTCATCGTTATGAAGATAGAGCCTCTTATAGCGTGGGGCATACTGCGGCGGCCTTGATCTGCCTTATTTCTGACATGCCACTGGTGACGGGCTCCTCCCGTGTTGATCCGACTATTCTAAATTTGATATATCATGCCAGAAATGGGGAGTCCATAATGCCTATCGTTCTTGCAGAGACTTTGAATGGTCTCGATGATCTCCAAAGGGGGCCTCACCCTTCAGGGGGAGTCCGCGTTTGCTATATATGTGGTTAATTGTTGTTGGAGCATTTTCGATCGGTGGGTTTCAACAGGGTTCGGCTAGACAATCCGACACACTTCTTCCATCGTCCCCTCTTTAGTGCTTTGACCATGTCTTCCTCTAATTGGACGGTGTGGTTCTCGAAGAATTTTTGCGCTATTCGGTGGAATATCCCTTGGTGGATGCTGAGGGCGATAGTGCTTAGCATAGCTGGTCAGAACTACGTTCAGCTCCGAGGACTCTGGTTTACCTCTTTCTATCTCCCAGGACGTCTTCTTCGGCAATTCAACGTGCCTCAGAACATTTCCCTTGCTTTGAACAACTTCTCTTCTGAGTCCAAATTTGTAACTCCTCATGTTTCCTTATCGGTGGAGAGAATGTGGAGTGCTCGAATGACTCGACAGTTCAACTATGCTCGTTTTGATATTACCCGGCCCCTCCGGGCTGACATCATTCATTCTTGCTGGCAGTCTCTGGAAGGGGAGCTGATTGATGACCCCTTTCAAATGGAGTGGTTTCGATTCATGGATACCGGGGCTACTGAGGATAACATTGTCTTAGCGTACCAGATCTTTGGACGAGGCTCGAATTGATTTGGCCATTGAGGACCCTGTTTGGCCAACCCCTAGGGATTAGGTTTTTCTGTATTTTTACACTTTAACAGTCTCTTTGTAACCTTTGGTGTTCTGAACCACCCTAATAATATATGAGGGACTGTTTGTGGGAAATTATTTTCTTATAATGTTTAAACCAGGCCGGAAGTCAATTCTCAGGTTACCTACGTTCCCTGTTTGATTTTTCAAAAACAAAAATTGAGTTGGGGGTCAGGTTTACGTAGTTCTTTCCTATTCATGATATATCTATTAGTAATACTTTTTCAAACGATCCATGTTGACTGGTGAATGCAGTAACTATCCGTCCAAGTCAATGAGTATGGCGGCACCCCTTGTATCAATCTCTTTGACGATATGTAGCCCAGTCCACTTCTGCTCGAACTTTCCCCTTGGGTCTCTAGCTAGTTCTCAAATTTCTTTCAACACGATGTCATTCTCTTTGATACCCCGAGTTTTTACTTTCAGGTTAAAAGCTTGAGCGATTCTCTTCTGATACCCTTGATGGTGATACGCGGCTTTCAATCTCTTCTCATATAGTAAGGCTAGTTCGTTATAACGTGCCTGGACCCACTCCGACTCATTTACTTGGTTTTCGAGCATTATTTTGAGGGAGGAGACTTCTAACTCAATAGGGAGGACTGTTTCCATCCTATATGTAAGGGAGAACGGAGTTGCCCCGGTAGAAACGCTCTCGGTGGTGCGGTACCCCCACAATGCATAAGGTAATTTTTCATGCCAGTCCCGGCAGGTGTCGGTCATCTTGCTTAGAATATTCTTCAGGTTCTTGTTGGTGGCCTCAACTGCCCCATTGGTTTGTGGTCTATACGGCGAAGATCTGTGTCTAGTGATGCCGTATTCTTCTATGACCGTGTTAGCCTCTCTTTCGAAGTGGTTGCCGTTGTCAAGAAGATCTCATGTGGGACCCCATACTGACAGATGATATTTCGTCTAATGAATTGGGCAACTTTCCTGTCATCAAGGGTCTGGAAAGACTCAGCCTCTACCCATTTGGTGAAGTAGTCGATGGCTACTAGTATGAATTCGTGGCCGTTACTGGCCTTAGGTGAGATCTTCCCAATGATGTCGATTCCCTAGGTTGTGAAAGGCTAGGGGGCGATTATGTTGTACAATTCTTTTGGGGGGAGCTTATGAGATTTGGCATAGATTTGGCATTTGTGGCAACGGCGTACGTGATCAACGCAGTCGTTCTGAAGGGTAGACCAGTAGTACCCTTGTCTGATGATTTTGCGAGCCAACGTATGACCACTCATATGGGGTCCACAATCCCCCCCATGTATCTGATTCATCATTGTGACAGATTCTTTTTCGGTGAGACATTGGAGATGAGTCTCGTCATAGTTTATCTTATACAACCTTCAGGCGCAGAGTATGAATCTTGATGCTAATCTTCTAAGTGTAACCCGCGTTCTCTTATCTGTTTGTTTAGGATATTGATGGTTCTTCAATAAGTTTCAGATATCATAAAACCAAGGGGATGAGTCCCCGCTCTCTTCATCTTCTATTTCAAGGGCTATGCAGTGAGCCGGACCAGATCTTCTTTGTACTGTAAGAGTGATTTCTTCCATCCCCTCCGGGATATCGATCATCGATGCCAGAGTTGCCAGTGCATCAGCAAAACTATTTTGTGACTTAGGAACATAGTAAAACTTCGAGTGTTCAAATCTTCCTGCGACATCCTTCAGCCAGTCGAGGTATGGGACTAACTTCTTATCTCTGATCTTCCATTCTTTCAGAACTTGGTGGACCACTAATGCCGAATTTTCGTACACTTGTATTCTCTTTATACCCCTCTAGAGCGCGATCTCTAATCCGACTATACAAGCTTCATACTCGGCCATGTTGTTGGTGCAGAAGAAGTTTAGACGATAAAATACCGGGGAGTGAGTTTGATCCGGGGAGACTAACAGGATGCCTATCCCGTTCCCATTTCGGTTGGCGGCCCCGTCAAAGTACAATTTCCAGTCTTCATCGGTCTCAACATTCATGATAGCTTCGACTGGAAACTCGGATTCCTCCAACATGTCCCCCAATATTAGATTGTGGGCTAGATAGTCAGCTATGATCTTGCCTTTTACTGCCTTCTGGGTCATGTAGGTGATGTCGAAGTCGGAGAGTAAGAATAACCATTTTGCCATATGGTTTGAGAGAGTCGGTTTCTCGAAGAGGTATTTTAGCGGATCAATTCGCGATGCCAGGATGACCGAAAAAACTAACATGTAATGACGCAATTTCTGCGTTACCCAGACAAGAGCGGTGCATGATTTCTCCAATGGCGTGTAGTTTATCTCGAACGAGGATAATTTCTTGCTAACATAGTAAATGGCATGTTCTATGGGTGTATCAGTTAGATGTTGGGTTAACATGGCTCCCGTAGCCGTATTGATGACTATTAGGTATAAGATTAATGGCAGTCCGGTCTGTGGTGGGGCCAATACTTGGGGGTTGGAGAGGTAGTCTTTGATTTTAACGAAAGCCTCTTGACACTGATTGTCCCATTCTCCCGGTGAGGACTTCCTTAGGAGTTTAAAGATGGGTTCACACGTCTGAGTGAGTTGAGAGGTGAACCTGCTGATGCACTGCAAATTACATAAAAATTCACGGACTTCTCTCTTGATACGAGGCTCGGGCATATCCCGGATAGCTTTAACCTTGGCGAGGTCTACCTCGATTCCTTTTTTACTGACGACATAGCCCAGGAGTTTCCCTTTGGTTACCCCGAACACACACTTCTGCGGATTGAGTCTCATTCGATACTGGCAGAGTCGGTCAAAGAAGGCCCGTAAGGCTGGGACATGGCCTTCCCTCTCTTTCGATTTGATAATCATATCGTCCACATATACTTCTACTTATTTGTGGATCATGTCATGGAAGATAGCTGTAGCTGCCCTTTGATACGTTGCTTCGGCATTTTTCAGCCCAAATGGCATGACAGTGTAGCAATACGTTCCCCACGGTATGGTGAATGCTGTTTTCTCTTGGTGGTCTAGGTGCATCTTAATCTGATTATACCCGGTGAACTCGTCCACAAATGACTTCAAGGCATGATTGGCAGTATTATCCACTATTAAATCAATGTTGGGTAATGGGAAATCATCTTTCGGGCAAGCTTTGTTGAGATCTCGGTAGTCCACACACATGTGGACTTTTTCATATGCCTTTGGAACAGGCACAATGTTGGCTAACCATGAAGGGTATTCAATCACTCGCAAGAATCCCACGCTCAACTGTTTCATCACTTCCTCCTTTACTTTCAGGGACCATTCCGGCATAAGCTTTCTTAGTTTCTGTTTAACAGGTCTGGACTCCGGCTTGGTGTGTATCTCATGCATGACTATCTGGCTATTCAGACCTGGCTTATCGGCATAGGACCAAGCAAAGACATCCACGTACTCATTCAGAGTTTGTGTGAATTCCTCTCTCTCAATTTCGTTTAGACTCGCCCCAATACGAACCTCTTTCCTTTCATCTATGGTTCCGAGATTAATCACAAGAGTGTCTCCCTCCTCGCTCTGTACACGCTGATCCTCCCGCTCGGGGTGTTCGTTTAGTTTTTCCAGATCCATAGAGGTGATTACAAAATCAAAACTAGCAGAATACTGTAAAATAGAATCTTCTTCATTGATAATAGTGTTTATAGGTACAAGTTTAAAAAGCAAATCTAGGAGTGACTCCTCCCTAACCCTACCCCCACTCTTTTTTTTATCTTTTGCCCTTACAATTTCACTATTTCCCCCCTCTCCTGGTACTCTAGATCGGCGTGAATTAAGTGTACATGATCATCCATTGGTTCATCGTTCTCTAGGGCCATGACGTCAAAGAGACCTCCGATCATTTCTTCCTCTTCATCTTCCTTGTCTTCACTTTCTTCTCTCAGCCCGATCGTTAACTTGGTAGAGAAGGTGTGTATGACATTTTTTTAAAGTAAGGTTTTCTTCATAGAAGATTTTCCATCCTGGAAGGTTATCTCCATCGTCATTCCTCCAAGGCTCCTCAAAGCCGCAAAAGGGGAAGTCCTCTCCTTCCTTAACAAAAAACCCATTTAGTAAGCTGAAACTCGGATACCGATTCTTTTGAATCATTTTCTCTTCGTTGGTGTGTTGCTACCCCAAACCTTCTCTCCCGAGTCTTGTCATTGGTTCCAAAGCCTGAAGTAGTCCTTACTGCCCTATTCCCAAACTGGCTCCGGGTAAGTATTTCATCATTTTCAGCAAATTCGTAACTTTGGTACTGAGACCGGGGAAATTATCCGGGGGGAGATACTCGATCCTTTGGGTGGTAAGAGCTTGCACTTGAGGCTCGTAAGAAAATTCCCCCAACTGTATGCTCTGGCTCCCGATGCCTAAGACCGGTAATTCCAGATCCGTCAAGGTCCTTTCAGGATCTCCTTGGATGGTGATTATCTTTCCTTCGAATGGTATCTTGATTTTCTGGTGTAAGAAGGACGGGAGTGCTCCTATGTCATGTAGCCATGCCCTGCCCAACAGGAGGTTAAAACTGGAGGGAATGTCTATGATTTAAAAATCGGCCGAAAAGTTTTCGGGATCGACCATGAGGTCAAGCTTTAAAGAGCCCAGAACGGCCCTCCTGGTGTTGTCATAGGCTCTAAAGTTGCAGCTGACGGAGAAAGCTCTGTATCCAAAATACCCAGACATCTGGCAGTCTTCAGAGGGCACACATTTATAGTTGACCCGTTGTCGATGAGAACCTGCGACAAGATTTTTCCTGGGGTCCGGACAGTAATATGGAGTGCCAGACTGTGTCTTTTTCTCAGTGGAGATAAGTCTTCATCTGAGAATGATAGACTTCTTTGGACTGTAAGTGACCCAATCATGCTTGGCAGTTGTTCTGGCGTAGAATCCGGTGATATGACGGCCTCATCTAGGAGTTTGATGAAGGCAGTCCTGTGAGGTTTGGAGGTAACCAGGAGGCCCCAAATGCTGACCCGTTGGGTTTTCTTCAACTATTCTAGTACTCGGTCACCCCCTATTTCTTTAGGGGGAGGCGGTTTCTCGATATCTATCGGTGGTGGCTGATATACCCTCCCTTAACGGGTGATTTGCTGTATCCACAGAGATGTGGGGTCCGATTCTTCGGAGTCTTCTAGTGGATCTGGTTTTGCCAACCAACTGAAAGTCTTGGGGGAGGTCTTTGTCATACAGATTGTCTCATTTGGAAGGCCTTGGGGCCTCCAGGGCTGTTTCTTCTTATCCTGGGTCCATCTCATCCTAGATTTTTCGGGATTGGTCTTTGTTATAAGTTGTAAATATTGTATTAGGAAGGTAGATAATTTAGGGATCCTAATTAGTCGTAGTTTCCTTATCTGTGTAGGAGTCTCATGTATATAAGTGGGTAATGTTCTCTCTAATAATATAAAATACAATTTCTCTCATTCTCATAAATAACATGGTATCAGAGCATTAGGGTTTCTCATCCAAGGCTTACGTCTCCTAGTTGACGGCAGCCTAGGTTTGGTTAGGTTTTCACTTTCAATTTTTGTTTAACACTTCGTAGTGCTCGTTTAATCTCACCTCCGGCCTAGGGAGGATCGTCTACCACCGTTCCGCACTCGCCCAGAATCCGGCGCCGGAAAACCACGCGCGTGGCCCTCACGCGCCACCTCTTCATCCGTCAACGACCTCACGCGCCGGCGCGTGGAGGCTCGTGAAGCCTCCAATCGACTTCCGGCCACCGTCGGTGGGTTCGTTTCACTGTGTACAGCGCATATATGTGTTTGGTTTGGGTCGGTTCCTCACTGTTTGGTGTAGATCTGAATTTGGATCAAGTTTAAGCCTTCCTCGTATTGTTCCGCGCATACCAGATCTGAGAAACCTGTGTTTCCAGACCTGAAACTGTGTCCAGAGGCTGTTTGATTGGTGTTTTGTGCTTTGCAATTTCCGGTTTGTGATTGGTTTGGGTTGATTCGCACCCATTTGACTCTTGACGTTATTCACTGCCTCGTTTATGGTTAGTACGCTGTTTTGTGACTCATTTTGTTCATAATAATTGTGGTATTCGCTATAAAATTATTTAAATATGTCAGAGCAGAAGGCGGCAGTTGTTTCTGATGTAGTTTCTGTGATGTCAAAAATTACTGAGCATAAACTTAATGGCTCCAATTATCTCGATTGGAGCAAAACCATTCGAATTTATTTGCGTAGTATCGATAAAGATGATCACATGACTAGTGATCCCCCTTCAGATAATTCGAGACAGACGTGGCTAAGGAAGGATGCCCGGTTATTCTTACAAATTCGAAATTCGATTGATAGTTCTGTGATTAGTTTGATTAACCATTGTGAATTGGTTAAGGAGCTAATGGATTATTTGGATTTTTTATACTCTGGGAAAGGGAATATTTCTCGTATCTATGATGTGTGCAAAGCCTTTTACCGTACAGAAAAACAGGACAGGTCCATTATGAATTACTTTATGGATTTTAAGAAAACGTATGAAGAACTTAATATGCTATTGCCATATAGCTCTGATGTCAAAGTTCAGCAGAATCAGAGAGAGCAGATGGCTATCATGAGTTTTTTAGCTGGTCTTCCGGCTGAATTTGAAACTGCTAAGAACCAGATTCTCTCTAGTCCTGAGATTTCTTCCTTACAGGAAGTGTATAGCAGAGTTCTCCGCACAGAGGGGGTTTCCCCAGTTCAGACTCCACCTGTTCCGTTCAATAGTGCCTTGGTTAGTAAAAATAATGAGTCTGAACCTGGGCGGTTCCAATATCGGGGAGGCAATCAAGGAGGAGGATCGAACAGTAATAATTTTAATACTCGCGTACATGATTCAGGAGCGAGTGTGACTCGGGGACAAGGCTCTGGCGGGATCGTATGTCATTATTGTCATAATCCAGGGCATTTAAAACGGGATTGTAGGAAGCTTCGGTACAGGACTCAGAGAGCTCACTCGGCCCACATGGCATCTACCACTGATATAGTTGACAACTCAGTTCTTATCCCTGCAGATGAGTTTGCCAAGTACTCTAAGTATCAAGCATCTCTAAAGTCTTCATCCACTCCAGTCACCTCTGTCACTGCAATTGCCGATTCAGGTAAACCAAATACATGCCTTGTTTCCTCATCATCCAAATGGGTCATTGATTCTGGTGCCACAGATCATATGACAGGTAATTCTAACCTCTTTTCTACCTTTCAATCACATGTATCCCCTTCTAGTGTTACTTTAGCAGATGGAACATCTTCTTCCATTCTAGGATCTGGAACAATCACCCCAACCCCTTTGCTTCCCTTATCATCTGTTCTACATTTACCTCAATTGTCCTTTAATCTCATTTCTGTAAGCCAGCTTACTCGTAAACTTAATTGTTGCATCTCATTCTTTCCTGATTATTGCTTATTTCAGGATCTTATGACGAAGAAGATTATTGGTAAAGGACATGAATCGGGAGGCCTCTACATCCTTGACACATCGATACCTAAATCCGTTGCATGTTCGGGTGTCACATCCGCTTTCAAGGCTCATTGTAGGCTCGGTCATGTTTCTCTTCCTCTGCTTAAGGAGTTATGTCCTCAGTTTAATAAGGTGTCCTCATTAGATTGTGAGTCGTGTCAATTTGCCAAACATCACCGTAGTAGTCTTAGTCCGAGAGTCAATAAGAGAGCAAGTGCTCCGTTTGAATTAGTTCACTCTGATGTTTAGGGTCCATGTCCTGTTATGTCAAAAACTGGGTTCAAGTATTTTGTTACTTTTGTTGATGATTATTCTCGTACAACTTGGTTATATTTAATGAAAAGTCGTTCTGAATTGTTTTCTCATTTTTGTGCGTTTTGTGCTGAAATTAAAACTCAATTTGCTACTTCTGTCCATATATTGCGCAGTGATAATGCCAAAGAATATTTATCTTCATCTTTTTAGACTTACATGATTCAGAACGGTATCCTTCATCAAACTTCTTGTGTTGATACTCCATCCCAAAATGGCGTAGCAGAACGGAAGAACAGACATCTTCTTGAAACTGCCAGAGCCCTATTATTCCAAATGAATGTTCCAAAACCATTTTGGGCTGATGCAGTTTCCACAGCATGTTTTCTCATTAATCGAATGCCCTCATCTGTTCTGCATGGTGAGACTCCTTATAGTGTTCTCTTTCCAAATAAATCATTGTTTCCTATTGAACCCAAAATATTTGGTAGTATTTGCTTTGTTCGAGATGTGCGTCCACAGGTTACTAAGTTAGATCCCAAGTCTTTGAAATGTGTTTTTCTTGGGTATTCTCGTCTTCAGAAAGGATACAAATGTTATTGCCCTAGTTTGAACAAGTACCTTGTTTCCGCTGATGTTACCTTCATGGAGGAAACACCATATTTTCCTTCTTCCACTTCCAACAGTCAGGGGGAGGATGATGATTTGTTAGTATATACGATCACGTTCCCTGAACCCGTTGCTGAACCAGCGCCTGACAGACCTCCCATCCATCAAGTCTACTCCAGACGCCGGCCTACTGATTCATGTCCTCCACCAGCTCCTTCTTCCTCATCAGATCCCGTGCCAAGTGATGATCTTCCCATTGCTCTACGCAAAGGTAAACGCCAGTGTACTTATCCTGTTTCGTCTTATGTCTCTTATGATCACCTATCACATTCGTCTTATTCATTCATTGCATCTCTTGATTCTATATCTATTCCTAAAACTGTCAATGAGGCTATATCACATCCTGGATGGCGTAATGCAATGATAGAGGAAATGGATGCTTTAGACAAGAATGGTACATGGGACTTGGTCACTCTACCTGCCGGGAAACAGGCTATCGGATGCAAATGGGTATTTACCGTCAAGGTCAATCCTGATGGGTCTGTTGCTCGTTTAAAAGCCCGCCTCGTTGCTAAGGGTTATGCTCAGACATATGGCGTTGATTATTCTGATACTTTTTCTCCTGTTGCTAAATTAACATCTGTCAGGCTATTTATATCTTTGGCAGCTACTCATCATTGGCCTCTGCATCAACTAGACATAAAGAATGCTTTTCTTCATGGTGATCTTCAGGAGGAGGTTTATATGGAGCAACCTCCTGGGTTTGTTGCTCAGGGGGAGTATGGGAAAGTTTGTCATCTTTGTAAATCTTTGTATGGCTTGAAACAAAGTCCTCGTGCTTGGTTTGGAAAATTTAGTCAGGCTATTGAGACGTTTGGCATGGCGAAAAGTAAGTCTGACCACTCTGTGTTCTACAAACAATCTGAAGCAGGTATCATTTTGTTGGTTGTGTACGTAGATGACATTGTCATTACTGGGAGTGATACTATGGGAATCTCTTCTCTTAAGTCCTTCCTTCATGCTCAGTTTCATACAAAGGACTTAGGGATGCTAAAATACTTTTTGGGTGTTGAAATCACAAGGAGTAAAAAGGGTATTTTTCTATCTCAAAGGAAATATGTTCTTGACTTATTAGCTGAGACAGGGAAATTGGGGGCAAAGCCGTGTAGTACTCCGATGATTCCTAATGTACAGTTGACAAAAGATGGTCAACTATTTGAGGATCCTGAGAAATATAGAAGATTGGTGGGGAAGTTGAATTATCTTACAGTGACTCGCCCGGATATTGCGTATGCTGTCAGTGTGGTGAGCCAGTTTATGTCGTCCCCAACAATTCATCATTGGGAAGTGTTAGAACAAATTTTGTGTTACCTAAAGGGAGCACCTGGACGTGGTATCTTATACGCCAATCATGGACACACTCGCATTGAAGGTTTTTCAGATGCAGATTGGGCAGGTTCCAAGGTGGATAGAAAGTCCACATCTGGCTATTGTATTTTTGTTGGCGGAAATTTGGTCTCATGGAAAAGTAAGAAGCAAAATGTTGTGTCACGATCTAGTGCAGAATCAGAATATAGAGCTATGGCTCAGTCTGTGTGTGAAATAATGTGGATATGTCAGCTCTTAAATGAAGTAGGGATTAAGACTTCGGTACCGGCTAAATTGTGGTGTGATAATCAAGCTGCTATACATATTGCGTCTAATCCCGTGTTTCATGAACGAACGAAACATATTGAACTCGATTGTCATTTTATCCGCGAAAAGATCCAGCAAGGCTTAATTTCCACAGGTTATGTGAAGACTGGCGATCAATTGGGTGATCTCTTCACAAAAGCCTTAAATGGGGTTCGGGTTGATTATCTTTGTAACAAGCTGGGCATGATCAATCTCTATGCTCCAGCTTGAGGGGGAGTGTTATAAGTTGTAAATATTGTATTAGGAAGGTAGATAATTTAGGGATCCTAATTAGTCGTAGTTTCCTTATCTGTGTAGGAGTCTCATGTATATAAGTGGGTAATGTTCTCTCTAATAATATAAAATACAATTTCTCTCATTCTCATAAATAACAGTCTTGATTATAAGTGGGCGGGAGATCCCTTGACTTGCCTTTCCTAAACCCTGCCCGGGTAGGAAGTTTATCTTAGCCATCTATTGATCAATTATTGGATTGAGGCCTAGTGCAACTTGGGTTCTCTTAAGCAGCCCAACGAGTGATTTGTAAGCTAGGTCGTCTTGGATGAGTCCTATGGGATCAAAGCCTTATTTATCAATGGACAAGGCATTAATTCCCGCAGACAGAGCGTGGTTGGGAAAGAGATTGTTGGTAACATTGGGCCTGTCGGGTGCGGGGATGGTTCTAGCCTCGATTAGGTCCTAGATACGGTGGCAAAAAGCCAAACAGCGTTCCGTGTCATGGCCAACGGCTTGATGGTACGCGCAATTTTCATTCATTCTTCAGGTGCTGGGAATAGGTTTGGTGGGGGCGTGGGTTGAGTGGAATGATTAGTCCGGCATTTCGGAGTAATTCCATAATTTTGACCAGGGTAGTGTGGAGGGTGCAGAAATTCCTTGTCTTTTTGACCTCAGTGCTCGAAGAGTCTCCTTGTGCAGGCCAACTCATTGAAGGTGTTTGTTATGGCTGCTGGAATGGGTTTTGTTGATATGGGTATGAGCTCAGTTGGTTTATGGCTTGAGTGGCTATTTTTCTCCCGGTGTAGGAGGCTTTCTTGGTATCGATCTCTGTCTCCTTGGTCAGTTCTTCTTCTACCTGCGATCACATGCTTAATAGGGCCCTGAAGTGTGGGAAGACATGCTTTCCCATGCAACATAATACAGCCGGAGTGAAATTCTTCTGTATGATCTCTAACTATTCCTCTTCATCGGTCCGTTTGGACATTTGGGAGGCCATTTCTCTCCAGCGTGTGACAAAGTCGCTGAAACTTTTCTTCTCGCCTTGCTTGGCCATTACCAGGTGCTTACGAGTAATTTCTAAATCCTCGTTGAACCCGTACTTAGTCATAAACTCCTTGACGATATCTCCCCAAGTCTGCATGTGATGCCTTTCTAGATAAAAAAACCACCTTAAGGCTGCCCCCGTGAGAGTCATATGAAAAGGTTGAGCTAGCTCGGGCTCTTCGCAACCAGATACTTGCATAGATCTAATGTACAATTGGAGGTGAGTCTTTGGAGGTGTGGTCCCAGTAAATTTGGTAATGGAGGGGAGCTTAAATCCCTGGGGTAATCTTGCTTTTGGGTAGAGGGAGAAGGCATTCATGTCTGTGATCTCATCTTCTCCTTTTATCAGGGAAACTCCCTTCTGCAGGATTCTCATCTGCTTTTTCAGTTTCTTTATTTCTTCGCTCTCTCTAGACACTTCATCGGGCTGTTCCCGAGCTATAACTGACTCTGCATATACTGCCTGGAGTCGGTTGATATCTGGGTACTCATTGGGAGGGGCTACCAGGGCTGGCGGTGGGCAGGTCTCGCTGGAACTTGCGGCCATTGCTAGTACTGAGGATCATAACCCGATTGGACTTAGGGTTGCGGCCAAACAATGCGGGGATCTTATTACTGATAGGTAGGGCCTGAATTCGGGGCCCACTAATTTTGGCTGTTAGGGTCTACTTGGATAGGACTGACTAGGATGGGACCCGTTTGCGGGTTAGTTCCTTGGACTGGGGGGAGTACCTGTGATGACTGCCCTTGATTCGGATCTCAATTCGGTGGTAGTTGTTTAAACCCTGGTGGTGTAGTTCTTTCGGCTGACAACTCTTCTATTCGAATTCAGGTACCCTATTGCTCGGTCGTGAGGCTTGCTAGATTCTTGCTGACGGTCATTAGTAAACGATGCATCTCAGTTAGTGTCAGCTGGACTGCTGATGCCTCGTCTAGGCCCTGCTCTATTTCTTGATTCTCACGTCCATCGGTCATTGTGGATATGCTTGGTCTTACTAATCTTTCGGTATGATCTCGACCGGCCCAACTTTCCAGACTGTCTTTGTTTATGGCTGTAGACGAAATCACATGGCGGAGATGAAGGAAGACTACGGTGCGACTCGATTTTTGCCAAAAGAACCACTAAAAATAATATCACCGAGAACAGACTCGGGTTTTAAAAGAGGTGGTGTAAAGGAAGCCGTAAATGCGACCCCCGGGTCTCGATCCCGAGCTTGGGCGTCTGAAACATCGGAAAGGATTTCGTTGTTCCATTTGCTTCCACATGTTGATAATTTGTATTGGGTGTCCCTCTATCCTATTTCTAGATGCAAGAGGGTTCGTTCAGAGTCTCAGTACGTTTTACGAGAAAACGGACAAAATGGTTGTGTAAGAGAAAAGGCTACAGATGAGCCTTTTCCATACACGTTTGTCTACGAAACCAGGATTCTATAGGGTTTGGGAACTATGTTACGGTTTGGGAAGGTGTTAAGAACCCATTCCTTCCTTTTGGCCTCTAGCGGTCTTTTATATGTTTATTTTATGTTGAAAAACTTGGATGCTTTTACTGACAGTCTACTACTTTTCGAATGAAAGACTCGTATTTTGGGAAAACGGGGAAAGGGATGAAAACCATTGTGTTCCGAGATCGAGTTGTTTTGTTTTGAGAGATATAAATACAAATGACAAAAGCCTTTTATTTCAGAGAGAGTTTCCCGTATTATTTCTTCAGATAATGACGGTTTCCTTGTGTTTTGATTATTTGGGAAAATTTCGGATCTTGTATCGGGACTAATTTAATATAGAATTAGAACTCTTGAGAGGAGTTTTATCAGGAACGTCGCAGTCTATTGAAAAGACGGGATATGTCGGATTTTAATTCCTAAGTAAGTTTTATTAGTTCGGGTTTTGAAAATAGAATTTTATCCGGATGATAATGTACTTACTTTTCTGGTTTTGCAAATGGTTTTATCAGGGTCTTTGTTTTGAAACGCAATAGACTATTTTATAACTTGGCAATAAGTTTATTCAAATAAAACGTGGACAAAACAATAGAAGTAAAACAAGTACACAGATATGTAATTTTAAATACTGGAAGAGACTTTATTTACCTTCCCAACGAGAATAATAATAAAAAGAAAGAAAATATAATAGGGCAGAGAGATCTCCGGTAATAATAATCTTTTCCTTCTTTAGATATTTTCGAGAATTCGATTCCAGAAACGGGACACGTCGAGTGTCAAGAATAGATTCGATAATTCTTCAAAAATAAGACGGTCGTAGAAAATACTTGGTAAAAGACCAGAAAATCAGAAATAAACTTAGGATTCTTTGATCCCCAATTGCTCCCTTGAACCCTTGGGGGTGTTGGCCTATTTATAGTGCTCGGGGAAGAATGTCGCGCGACATTTCCCCAGAAAGGGCAAGTGTCGTGCGACGTGTTGATCAATGTCGCGCGACAAACGGTTGAAGTGATGTCTCTGACAGACTGATGTGTCAAAGAGTGGATGGTCTGGGTCAGAGGGGTTTGTCGTGCAACATAAAGGGAGATTGTCGCGCGACATACTGATCTGTCGCGCAATAATCCCCCTTAAAAACAGGTTTGTTTGGCCGACAAACCCTTTTGAGGAAGTTTCGGGTGCTCGGGTGGGTCCCGGGCTTCAAGAACTGTACTTCTCGATAGTCGTTAGGGTTC
The DNA here is from genome assembly GCA_021464415.1 of Lonicera japonica. NCBI lineage: Eukaryota > Viridiplantae > Streptophyta > Magnoliopsida > Dipsacales > Caprifoliaceae > Lonicera > Lonicera japonica. The sequence goes on along the minus strand of JAKCWG010000666.1, from coordinate 30,407 downwards.
TTGCGGGGGTCACGGATCGGGGTGTCTACATTATGCACCTTTTTGGAAAAGTTATAGCACTGCGTAGGCACCCTTTTGGAACAGTTATGGCACTGCGTGCCAGTTAGCGAGAAATGTACATCAAAACATCTTAAAATTTGGTTTTATACCCATATTGTTTACCTAAATGTGAGGTCCCATTCAAAATTACCATCATAACAACTCAAAAATTGGTTTTATACCCATTTTTTTCCAACATAATATACTCTAAACATATTATCCATTGGTTAGGATAACCATCATTTAAACAAAAATCATTGCCTCGTGCATGTGTTTTTTTAATTTCCCGCTTCAAATCTACCTCTCACTGGCACAGCTTCATCACTATTGTGTGTAAATGATCCACAGATTTGTTGACTGCATAGTTCCCATGCTTTAAAGTCAGCATATTTGTACTAAAAAAACAAAAAAAAATCAACATATTTAATTCAAGTAGCTAGGCCTCAACTATATCAAAACAATTTCCCATCCTTTAAAATGAGCATATTTAATTCAAGTATTCAGAATTTTGCATCCTTTATGTAAACTAGACACAAATTGCACCTTATTTTCTTGCACAAACAAATCTAACTTAGAATTTTTTTAAAAAAATAGGTAGATAATTTAATGATTATGATCATTCTTAATAATAAAAAAGCCGTGAGTTTAAATTTTGGCCTCAACATATATTTTTCCATATTAATAAAAATAAAGATAAAATAAAAAAATCCACCAAAAATTGTTGTCAAAATCAAATTCAATACTATACGTATATTATAGATTGAACATCAAAATTAAAAGGGGCAATTGGGCATAAGGGCTCGTTCCAATAATAACATAATTATAAAGGACACTTATAAATTAGTCATGTAAATTAAGGATATTGTACAAAAAAGAAACTAATACCCTTTTCTTATAACATCTCACGTCTCATCAGAATTGATGTTGAAATGGTTTTAGCACCAACAGTGCTAAATTTGTTTAGCACAATTCCTTACAACATCTCATGTCTCATCAGAATTGGTGCTAAATGGTTTTAGCACCATTCCTTATAACATCTCACGTCTCATCAGAATTGGTGCTATATGGTTTTAGCACCATTCCTTATAACATCTCACATCTCATCAGAATTGGTGCTATATGGTTTTAGCACTAGTGGTGCTAAATCTGTTTAGCACCATTCCTTATAACATCTCACGTCTCATAAGAATTGGTGTTGTATGGTTTTAGCACCAATGGTGCTAAATGCTTTTAGCACTCATATAATGCTTCACATCATGGTGATTTTAGCACTAGTAATCCAAACTACTGCCCCCAGGAATCCAAATTACTTGGACTAATAATCAAAATTACTGGCCCCAGTAATCCAAATTAACACACACAGTAATCAAAATTAAGACAGACAATAATCCAAATTATTCAATTGCTTCTTACATCTTTATCCAAATCTCTCCCCTCAATTATGTCTTTTATCATTTTTGACTCTATAATAGGGCTGAACGGGTTGTTAGGATCCTGGTAGTAGATTTCCTTGTTAAGATAACAAATTAAAATTAATTAGTATGGCTTTTGTTAATTAGTTTTACAATTAGAACTTGTGGATAAAAATATGTACTTACTTGTTCAAGCCGAAGAAACTGTGGTAATGCTCCTGCATCTCGGATTACTGGCCTAGTAATGGATTACTGGTGCCAATAATCCGGATTATTGGCCCTAATAATCCAAATTACTGGCCCTATAAGTTATTTATAATAAGTTTAAAATAGCTGACTTATTTAGTTTTTCAGATTCCACCACATTACGACAATGACCCAAACACAAGCATTCATACAACAGCGACAAATGAAAATAAATGGTGTACAATATGAGATATAGAGAAACGACTTCTTTTCCATTGATGAAAGTAAAATTACAAAGGAGGGACTTCGAGGTCCAACTGATTACATATTCAAAGCAAGAAATAAATGAGCCCTAAAAAGTTTAAGACCAAAAGATGGGAAAGATACCACAAAGTGTTCAAGAAATACCAAAAGAGATGGGTCTTATAAAGTTACCCCCCCCCACAGTGTTGTAGGTTCTCCCTAACTAGAGAAATCTTATGAGATAGATGGGCAGGTGACTGCGCTACTAAGGACAACCTGTCAACGAGCCCCAAAAAGTGAAACTCCCTAAGAATCCCAAATCAACTAAAAGGACTCAATCCAGAAAGACCTTCAGGAGGAGGAACAAAAGAGGGAGGGATTGCGCTGCTAAGGAAAAGACTAAATGATGGGAAAGAAACCACCTATTTTTCGAGTGGCAAATCCTTGATTCATTGTAATACATGGGTAAACATGTATTTCCGATTGATCAAGGTATGTTTTCCTATCACCTGACCTTCCCGCTCTCCCCCTACCCTAACCGCTCACGCAGTTGGTCCCTCTTTGCAGTTACGGCAACCAGACGTTGCTCTAGGTCTCTAATGGTTCATGTCATATTTTCCATCCTTCGAACCTCTCTTTCAAGTCTTCCACCCTTCAGAAAAGGTTATTAGTTGCACTAGGAGTCACCGGAGGCCTATAAGAACTGTTAGCCTCTGAAACATTATCCATCGGTAATAGTATTAGAAAAGTGATGAGAAAGATGAAAAGTTAATGGGATGGAAGGGGTTACTTATAGCAGTGCAAGCGACGGTTTTTTAGGGAAGTTATTCATTTTGAAACGACGTGATTCTTTAGTAAACGTTACCCGCCCATCCCACTCTGCCACGTGGCTAAACCCCCGAACCGCCAATTAATAACCTGTCGACTCGAAAAGATGTTACGCATGTGTAAAATCACACCAGAAACTTCGATTACTGGCCCCAGTAATAAGGATTACTGGCCCCAGTAATTCTGGAATTGCCTTATTTCAAATATATATAAAACACCATATTTGACAAAAAAAATTCTATAAAAATGACAAGAATCTAATGGTTAAAAATACACATGTTATGGTGTGCATTAATTCTACACCATTAGATAAGTTTTATACACAAATCAAGATGTCAAATCAAAGTTAAAATACTCAGACCAATATTATACACACAATAAACTCTCACACACATGCTAATTTTGTCTATATTAAAAATTTTATTACTTAAAATAATAAATTTAAAATTTAATAAAAGTTTAATATGATGTTGCTAGTCATCTGTAATCGACTTCTTCTCAGACACCGGTCGTAGGTAATTGACTTCTTCTCAGACTCTCCGTTTGACTTTATCCTCTTGTTCCTACGCTTGCTCGGTGGCCTTTTTGCTTTGCAATGGGAAGAAAGATGTAACCTCCTGAAACCTCTAAGGAAGACTCATCCATATTCCTTATTGGGTGAATAGGAAAACTGTACGATTTCCTGGATGAATCGGTGTGAAATACGATGTCAACGAAGTTGTAAACATCCCCATTCAGATAAAGCTTAAAATCGCAGCAAGAGCATGAGGGCAAGGGAAGCAGTTTATCTGCCATTTAAAGTAGGAACATGCATGTGTGCGCATTTAGGTCCACTGAATATGAAAATTCAAATCTCACCTCATACACACCAGGGGATGAATTATGAACACTGAATCTGCGAGACTTGTTTATCTCTATTTCCAGATTTTCCTCTATTTTTGGTGTGAGTTTGGTTGTCCACAACACAAACTCGACTCTCCTCTTACATATCATATCTATTTGTTTTTCCCTCATAAGTTGCAGAAGATAATATACTTGCATCAATCGCTCAACGCTAATCCAACACGGTGAAATAAAAAGATCTAATAATAGAATAAAAAAAATTAACATGTGATGAATTTAATTGGACAAAATCAATCAGTCTATTTTGAACTCATTGTCTAGTCTAATCTAATGTTGTGAACAATTGAAACGTAAGTTCAATATATCTTCATGTTGAAAAAACTAAAAGTATACGGGATTGGACCGACTTGTTTTTAATTTTTTAAAGAATCTTTTAATTATAATCCAACCACGTAACGCACGTCCTAAAAATGAAAGACTGAGATGGCCAATAATAAATGAACACATAATGTACGTCCTTAAATATTACACAATAATTTTTCATGATTTTTTTTTTGCATAATTATATAGTAATGATATATCTTGTTTAATTGATCTTGATTAGTAGATTTTAAATATTAAATTTTTATTAAATTTTGAATTTTTTATTTTAAGTTATGACATTTTTAATGTAGACAAAATTATTGGTACGTCAGAGTTTCTTATGTGTATATTATTGGTGTGAGTGTTTTTAACTTTGATGTGATATTTTGATGTGTGTATAAAACTCATCAATGGTGTAGAAATAATGCACACCATAACATGTATATTTTTAACCATTAAATTCTTATACTTTTTGAAGAAAATTTTGGTCAAAGATTTCAACTAAAAATTATTTAAAATTTTCTTAAAAATATCTTGGGCGACATACGAGTTATAAATACTTCTCTCAGGTTACTCCCACGAGCCGCACGAACATATTACGTTGCCCAAAAGTATTCCCCCACAAATTTTCACGAAAATTTTAAATAATTTAAAATTTTCAAATTACCTTCGGCGACGTAGTTTTTAAATAATTTGCAGTATACTTACGTCTCCCAAGAGTGTGGTTATAAATTGAATCTTCCCTCCCCCTTTCCATTCTTTAAGAACCCTAACCTCTGTTTTCTCTCTCTCTCTCTCTCAAACACCACCACCTCCGGGCTCCGGCACCCTCCTTTCTTTTCCTACTCTGTCCCCACCCCTCAGTCTCTCCCCACACACGAGATCTACTCTCTCTCTCTCTCTCCTACACACCCTATTTCAATTTGGTAAGCTTCCCACTCTCCATATCTATTGGTTGTTCATATGTGCATGTTACCATAATTGTGTTATCAGCTGTATGAATTGGTCCAAACACCAATCAAAACTTGTTAATTGTGCTCCATTTTCCCCCAAATGCTCAGAGCAATATTGACTGCGTAATGGAGTAATTGTTCCTATGTGCATGTTACCATAATTGTGTTATCATCTATATGAATTGGTCAAAATACCAATCCAAACTTGTTAATTGTGCTCCATTTTCCCCCAAATGCTCAGAGTAATATTGACTGCGTAATGGATTACTGGCCCCAATAATGGATTACTAGCCCCAGTAATGTATGTGTGTTTCTTTTGTTTTAAGTTTACTATTCCGGTGAATCATCCAAACCCAAACACACAACTAAAAGGAAAAAGAATTGAAACAGCCTTTAAGAAACACCTTTTAGTATGCCCATAAATATATGTATTCAACAAATTAAATAACTCTATTGCCACAATAAATAAATACATGAATACGAGATATTATCCTGTTTGCTTTTTATTTTTGGCAAGTATGAGCTTCGTTGCACAATTTGTCTTAATTTGTTGTATAATAGCCTCATAATATGAACCTTTATATTAACAGGTCAATAGGTTCATATTCAAGCATTTGGTAGTTTAGTTAAATCGAATTGCGATTTGATACCCTTTGTTCTGTGTGGACCATAATTGATGAGTCGCAATGTGAAATATGTTGGAGAACTAGAGTTTTCAATTCTTCAATACCAAATTCAATTCAATTAGGGCAAAACATAAATTGAAACTGAAACTAGGGTGAAATTGAGATTAGGGTTTCAATCAAGATTCAAGTTGCGATGTTGCTCGCGATTGAATCTCAATTGAAACAAACCCTAAACTTCAATTTCAATTCAATTAAGGTAAAACTGATATTGAAACTAAATTTGAAATTTAAGATTCAAGTCAGGATGCCTCAGAAAGCTTATGCGACCAGGAAGAAATTGCGCCTGAAGGTGCAATACGATGAGCTGCAGCAAGCCTTATTGCGTGTGGCCTCTGAGCCTTCCGCGCCGCCCTCTGCCCCGCCCTCCGCCTAACCCTTCGCCGAGCAGCCCTTTGCCCAGCCATCTCAGTCACCGGCGTTGCTGCTAGTGCTCCGTAGCCCGTCTTGTGACGACCCAAGCTCTATCCTTAGCGAGATATTGTCCACTTTGGGTGGCTCCACTCTAGCTCCAACTAAGTAGCCCTTTCCCGCACGGTTTTGTTCTTGGTAGGTGCACCCATGGCAACCCCCAAAAGGCCTCTCACCAATGGAAACCACTTAGGTGCACATATATGGCACTTAAAGTTTCCCCCACTTTTCGATGTGGGATATTACATCATCCCCACCATGGGGACTGATGCCCTCGTCTGCATAACGTACTCTGTGGAGTCCTCTCTGATACCGTTTGTGATGACCCGGGCTCCGACCCAAGCAAGATATTGTCCGCTTTGGGTGGCTCCACTCTAGCTCCAACTAGGTGGCCCTTTCCCGCATGGTTTTTTTCTTAGTAGGTGCACCAATGGCAACCCCCAAAAGGCCTCTCATTAGTGGAAACCCCTTGGGTGCACATATATGGCACTTAAAGTTTCCCCCACTTTCCGATGTGGGATATCACACGTCTACACATTCGACCACCGGTAGTACCACCGGTGCCGGCCTCCCCATACACAGCATTCGCTCTAGGCATGCTGTAGCGGAGGCCACCATATCAGGTAATACCCTTAGATCTCTTTAATTATAAATCGTAATTCTTATTTATTCTTTGATTAACTAATTAATATATATGTTTTTATCTGTAGGTACGTAGGCCTCCTCTAGTAACAAAAAGAGAGGAGTCATCACCGGAAAGAAAAAAGCGGCAACCGTCCGTATGTCCGGGAAGTCCCGTGTGACATACGACCCTGCGGTTTCTAGGCCACCAAATAAGGTTTGTTCCTGACTTGTTAGTGACATGTCGGCATTCTTAAAAGACCGACGCCAATGTTGTACCCGACGTTTGGGAAAATGCCTCTATCGGAGCGGACGATGCTCTTCGACTACCTGTTGGTAAGTACTTGTTGCTTATTATAGTTAACTTGTTTTTTGCCTTACTAAATTTTATTTTTATTTGTACTAATGTTTCTTCCTGTTTGGTTTGTAAGAGATTTTTGACATCGATCCCACTGATAAGGCGCTCGTCACGTGGATACAGAAGAATGTTGCGAATCGCTTCAAAGATTGGAAGTACAAGATCCACAAGAACTGGCAGACGCTAGGCAATGCTCCCATTCTAGTGGAGTTCATACATCACCCGGACCAGTGGGAGTGGTTATACAACCACTTCAAGGCCAAGGATTTTTAGGTAATTTTTCATTTGTTTTTCTTATTTTTTTTATTTTGTTTCATTTAATTTATATGTTTATAAATGCTTAAATAAATACAATTGTTTGTATCTTGCAAGAATTGGGCACGCAAATGGCCCAAATCTGGGCCTCCGAGAATAAGAAGGCCCACAGTGGGGGGGGGGCAAGGCCTTTGTCCTCCGGGCTCATGAGATGAAGTAAAAGGGAGACTAGGTGCCTCACCTCACTACTTATGTCGAGGCGTACAAAAGTACGACCCCGGCCGTGTGGTAAATCTTTTTTATACAACACTTTAATTATTTTCTTTTCATATTATTATTATTTAGTTAGTATTTAATTCTAATAACTTATATAATACTTATTGTTATTTGCAGGCGGCCGTTCAGTCCGCGAGGACTGCCGAGGTGGAAAAAATGATGGCCGATCTACCTCTGATCGATGAAGTGTCGGACGGTACGTCACCGGCCAGCGCTCCGGCCCTGGCCTCTCTTACGAGACCCAGGTCTTTGTCCTTGAGACAGCAGTGGGTCCTTCGAGAGGGACGAGGGTGAGGGGCTTAGGGAGCAGCTCTGCGAAGATGTCGAGGAAGAGAGGCCCATCATCGCAAATGGATAGCGGTAGATCAATGGCCTGGGCTCTTACAATAGGAAGGGACTCCCTGAGCCCTTTCAGCTCTCACTCCAGGTCAAAAAGTCGAGCTTGGCTAGCATTTAGAGCTGCCTCAGTGTTTTCCTTCTTTTTATGCTCTAGCTCCACAGCCCTTTCGGCTACCTCAAGTGCAGATCCAGCAGCTTGAAGGTCCCTTCTGGCATTGATCAGCTCGGATTTGAAACTGAAAGCCTCCTGCTTCGTGGACTCATGCTCTTGCCCCAGTGTTTTGTATGCAGACTCCAGTCAGGCGAACATGGTGTTGAAGTTATCTACTCTGCCTTTTAGGCCTTTAGTCTCTGACAAGGCATTATTCAACTGCTCCAGCATGACCTTCTTGTTATTTTCAGCTCTTTCGAGATCGCTTTTGGCAACATAGAGCTCGTTTTGAGTCTTGGTGAGCTCCTCCTGAAGAGCTATATAGCTAGTTGGGCTTGAGCTCTCTTTAGCCAGTTGAAGGGTAGAAAAGAATAAATTCATGGCTTGCAAAGAAACGGCGACAAATTATGCTCAAAGAAATTGAAGAACAGAGCCCAAAATAGGAAGTACATGCACCTGACTCATGTGGAGGCTAAAGGAGCTGGCTAGCGAGCTCGTTCCTCGCTCCTTTGCGTGTTCCAATACCTTCTGTGATAGAGGAAGGAGAGTGAAGCCTTTCACGAAGAAAACGGAACCATCTTGTTGTTCGGGCTTCGGTACATGTCCTTCAACCCCCTGGGAACTGGTCTGGTCAGGGGCAGCCCTGGACCCAGTTATGACGACGTCCTCCTCATCGCCGATGGCTACCTTTTCAGCTCCAACGACCGCAGCGATAAGGCTCTAGACACTGGTCTTTAGGACCTCTGTCCTCTCTAAGGCCGTCTTCTCTAAGCTGAGAAGCTCCAAACCTTCAAAGGGGGCTTCCATCAGCCCCACCCAGGTACGAACATCCTCCAAGCCAGGGGTACTTATAGGAGCAGGAAGTTTGCTAACTCTGATTTCGACAACAGTGGGTCCTATAGACTTAGAGCTCTCCAGCGAAGCCGGAGCCCCCTTTTTACCTCCCTCAGGCCCCTTTGACCTCTTGGAGGGGGCAACCCTCTGGCTAAGGAGCTTATCTTCTTGGTAGTTTTGTCGGTGTTCACCTTGAACACCAACTCTAAAACAGAAGGCAAAGACATGAGTTAAATACATAGCCCAGCTCTTCATATACTCAGAAAGAAAAGCCAATAAAAAAGACAGAAGACTTACTCTTCTTGGGCACCACGGGCACCTGCTGAAGGGGGACCACGACCAAAATGCTGTCCCGAGGGGAGACAAGTCGGATTTCCTCTTGTGGAGCATCAGCTTCAGCTCCAGTCTTCTTGACGACCGCGGAACCTTCAGGGCCTTGATCGTTGCCTCCTTGTTGAATGGCCTTTGAGGCCTTGAGCCCTTGGTTGTTTATCTTGGAAGGCAAGAGCATGTCGAAGGGAGAAGGTCCCCCATGATGAGGACGTTGGGCTCAGTATCAACGTGCCTGGGACCTAATCCGTACCTCCACAACATTCTGGGAGCTACGAAATCGATGTAATGTTTGAGAAAGAAGTCCTTGGCATCCTCCATCCAGGATGTCTTCACCAAGTCAGGCTTTTTCTCTTCAACTATGAAAAGAGCAAGGAAGGGGAAGTCAGAAATGCTAGCATAAGAAGAAACAAAGATTTATTCAGAGCTGGAGAAGAAACTCACTAACAGAGTCTAGCTCCAAGAGCCAGTGTTTGAGGTCGTGAATACTGGGACACCTCAAGTCGTGCTCCCAGTCCCCTCCTGAGACAAAGAAGAATCACTTTTTCCAGTTAGGAATGATATCAGGGAGGCCGTAAATGATCTTTGAAGCCCCTGACCTCGTAGGGCAGTTGAAGATGCCTTTGTTCTTCCCACCGCTATCCTTGGGCTGGAAGAGGGAGATGAACTCCTCAATAGTGATGTCGTGGCTTCCAGTAGAAATAGCCCTGAAGATCAATACCGACCCTATCAGACAAGACCACATGTTGGGGCTGACTTGTGTAGGCGCAAGGTCCATAGTCGCCAACAATTTCCTAACGTGATCATCCATTAGGAACCACGGCCCATGCTCGAAGGCGGCCTCGTAAAAACAGACCTCTCCAGGTCTATAGTAACAAGCTCTCTCTTCCGGGCCTGGCGCCCTAATCCTGACTGAGTCAGGTATCTGGTATTTTCTCTTGAAGAATAGGATGTCGGGGGCAAAGAAGGTCAAGGGGATACAAAAACTAGCCAAAGAGCTAAAGTACTCTAAGTATTTCTCGATGTCCTTTAGGTCGTTGGACACACAAGGAGAAAGACAAACACGAGCTAGCTCTCCCTCGCTATCTAGGATCTATATGGACCTCACGTCGACGTTGGGGTTTAGGACGGCCCCCACAGAGGAGCCCTACTCTGTGTTTGGAGGGATCTCCTAACCCTGGGTCTGGTTGACGAACTGCTCCATCAGTATCGCTAAAGTATGGAGAGGAGAAGAAGGTGCGAAATGGGGAATGAGCTTGACGAAGTTTTCAAAGGATACACTCGAAAACCTCTCAAAAGAGGTTTTTGAAGGTGGTTTGTAAGCCAAAATGGCAGAAAGCATGAAAAGTGAAGACTTTGAGAGCTCTAAAGTGCCTAAGGTTCAAGAGAAGAAGAAATAGAAAGTAAAAATTCCTCCTAAGGTAGAAGGGTTTATATAAGGTGTGTAGGAGAAGTTAAGTGACTTTTCAAAAGCCTTAACTGTCCACTCGCAGACCCACTGCCACACGTTTGCACGTTCTCTAAGGAATACAAAACGGCCATGCACGACCTCACCAAATAGTAACGGTCATTCCGAAGAGCTCCGGGTCAAATGGCAGGTCGCAAAATCGAGTCAGAGGCCTCAATATTCAAGATATCCACCAAATCTAATGTGGATGCCAAACCCGACCTCTCAAAGAGCCCGTGCCACGCGTCGTCCATCAAACAGAGCTCAAGACTCATTCTAAAACTAAATAAGAGCTTCTATCCTTGCCAATCAGCTCCTCTGCTAAATGACAAGGATATGGGGAAATTGATGGTGCAAATTATTAATCCAATCTAGCCCGGCAACCACGAGCTAACACGTGGCCGTCCACGTCAGCTGTCAGACCTGCCCCAGCGCGAGGAGCTTGGAAGAGCCCTGTTGAGTCACCATAAGAAGGACAGAGCCCCTCAAGAACTGGGTACCCACTTGAGAGTTGATTACGTACGGCAAATTGTGAAGCTCGGGCTCCAGAGCTCTTTCAACAAGCTCTAAAGCTCCCTCTCGCCCAACCACTCTGCCAGAGTGGTTTACAGAAGTATGGGCGACTGCCACATGCTCTTCAGAGCACGCAAAACTCCCCTCACCTTCATTAAATGTACACCAACTGCATTTAATTCACCGGAATTCATAGAGAAGCAAAGTCAGAGTAAGTACTGATTGAATCATGGCTCTAGACCTGTTCTGGGAGCTCTGGCAGCACGTTTTCTCCAGTCATATATATATACAAGAAGCATTTACTTCTGATACAAAAATCAAGTTTTTAACAAAAAAATACCAAGCTTAATTAAAACTACCCAAGCAATAACATAAGAGAGCTATAGTATAGAGAGAATGTATCATTCAATAGCAAAAAAACAAAAGAGAAATAGAGCTTAGGGCACCCAGTAAAGCTCCTAGATTAGAGAAGCCAAAACTCGTGTAGCCCGAGCATACTCTTATTATAATATTGTGAGGATATAATAGTTATAGAGGCTTTAGTGAGTCCGTAATAGTTGATTGTTTATCATCAATACAAAGCAAACTGAGCTCCTAGCTCTATTCCACAGGGGAGGACTAACCCATATCTTCATACGAGGTCAACCTCCTCTATACGTCGTTCACTCCTTAAAAATTCTTTACATCTTTATCATTCCAATCATTTGATATAATCATTGATTGTGTGGTCTAAACTGCCCTCGGCTAGTTTTACGCACCAATAATGTGGATATGTGAATCTTAAGCTTCCCCATGTAATAGAAATGATATTGAGGTTATTTAATCCATCAATTTCAACGGAATACGAAATCGCCACATGCGCCAAAAATTCCCTTTGTGAAAGTTAGGTTTATAAGCATTCAAGTGATGAAATCATGATCTCATAGTAATAAGTTGGAAAATAAGGTTTAGAGTTAGATTCCTACCTCTAAAAGCCAAATCCTCAAGTTAGAAAGCTTGAATCGAGCCCAAAGTTCACCAATCACAAGAATCTCCAAGAATCCCTTTGAACCCTAACTATGGGGATGAAGGGGGATGAAGATGATGATGAATAGTGTTTGAGAGGTGTGGATTTGGTATTGGTTTTATGGGGTTTTGGGTGGTGGAATGATGTAGATGAATCACTCTTTGGATCTCCCTCAAAGGCACTCTCCATCCCTCTCTAGAAGTTTCCATCGATATGTTGTGAAAATGAGGCAAAATGGGGGTTAAATCCCGCACAAAAGTTAAGTCAGTGGACCAGCTCAAAGGCCGGACCGCTATGCCCATTTTAGGGTACCAGTCCGCAGACCTCAAACCCCCAAATTCTTAAAGGCTGTACCGGTATGCAAATTTCCCATACCGGTCCGTGGGTAAAGTTTGCCTGCAACATTGAACTTCAATTGGCCATAACTTTTCACTCGAGAGTCCGATGAAGGTGATCTTTATGTCCATGGAAAGCTTATTCAATGATATACAAGTTACTATGAGGAAACTTTTCCAAATTCTTGATAGATTTTTCCCAAAAATGTGTCGAATACAGCATTACGTCACAATGTTACCAGACGACTCATTTTCACGATGGGCTTACTTTGCACCCCATTTCAGCCAACGAAGAGCCTGAATTGGCTTCAGAACAAAACACAAAAGTTGTAGATTGTATTAAGGCCTAAACATAGGCGCATACGAGATCTTTATCGAGCAAAGAACGAAGAAGTTACAGTTCCTCAAAGTTGATCAAAACTAAGAAATCGTGTAGGGTGAAAACACGCAATCAACTTCTGAATTTCAACTTAGACCTCTTGAACTATGAAACGGTCACTTTCACAAGCTTAATACAACTAATATGATACGCTAGAAGCATTGGACCAACTCGGAAGGGTGCGAAAGTAATAATTCACGCCCTAAAGGGAGTACAAGCTTCTATCAGGCCTACGAAGGGTGTTAGCTTATAATTGAAACACATGGTATTACACGCCCCTATGACAACCAAACAACGTCACATGACCTTTTACATAGTATCAGGAAGTATCATGTACAATGGTGTACATGCTATTGACTATGCCACGAGTTTTAGTACGCATAAAGTCATAAACAACCCAGCTCTAAGACAGACTGATTTGTTTGCAGACCAACTTGCAGTGATCAACTATCATTGCTAAATTCCAATTTGCAAACGGATTGGTCCTTGGAGATGTCTAGTAAGTGGAATGTGTCTCTGGTACGAGCCGTACATATATGGACTTGTTTTTTATGTATTGACGATGTTTTGTAATATAAACTATTTGTACCTAAATGGACTCCCCTTCTGTTTCTGTATAAATATATAAATAATTATACTATATATTAATCATGACTTGGAGGTTTCGGTATGTACACAAAATTATTAATTTACCCCTCTTGTGTTAGAAATTACTATAAAATAATGTTACTGGAAAGGTTTGAACTCACAACCTTTAGCATAAGAATACATTCAATTAAAACTACATATTTTTAGTATGAAGAATTACTAAGTATCTATTGCACATACATAAAGTGTACCCCTACGCTAGTATATATATTTACACTCAGCTGAATATTTGATTAATTAGTTATTCTTGTGTGTGTAGGTTTCGCGCAATGGATTTCCTAACAAGAATTAGAGAAAAAAGGTCAATGCTGGTTGAAGACTCTATAAACCAGTACCAATTTGAGCAGCTCCTATGCCTTTTTCATGAAGGCCTTCCTAATAAGAGCAAAATTAGACTCACCCCTATTAGACCCCATTTTTACCTAATTTGTTTAGATTTGCCCACATGCAAGGGGCAAAGAGCTAGAGACTAATGGTTATGAAAACGTGCTGGGGGGCGGCACATAAGTCTACTTTTGCATTAAGAATAGGGGGCAAAGTCCAAAAAACACCCTTATTTTCTTTTATGATACAAAGGAAGGATAAATATAGGTAGTTTGAGGACGGGGAGGGGGCAAAGGCGGGATTTGAACCTGCGCGCCCTATGTGAACACTCACACTTTTAACCACTTAGGTTAAAGCCTAGATCTAGCTTTGGTTATTATTCTAATAGACATTTAATTTGTTATAGAACATTTTGAATTGCTTGGAGCCACTTTTCACTTTCATCTTCTTGTTGCTTTAATATCAAACTACGTTATGTTCGGACATTCAATGCACGAGTTCCATTGCTAACGTAGGTGTATATTCAAGCTTCAAAAATAAGATCACATAAACATTGACCATATTAACGTCAATTTTAAAATTACTAGCACTAGTTTACACAATAACCTTCAACAAAACCTTTCTCAATCCGGTTTCGACTTTACAATAGTTATGAAAATAAAGGTAATTTTCTAATTTCACTTATAAAATGAGGGGAAAAGTCCAAAAAGATCATCCCCCCTCTTATACAAGCAATGGAATATCTGGGTAGTTCGAAAAGGGTGGGGGGAAAGGGCGGCACTTGAACCTAGGCATCATGTGTGAATACTCGCACTTTTAACCACTTGAGCTAAAGAACATATTTGGTTTTGGTACTGCATTCTGATAGACATATCAATTTGTTATAAAACGTTCTGAATATCTTGGAGCCATTTTTCCAAAGATAATTCAAAAGCATTACTATAACGATGAATTTAATGTTTTTTTAGGGAGACATTATTACAAGCCTGCAAAATATATTATATATCATATGTGATGAGGCAAATAGAGATCCATATATGATTGCTGACATGGATGGTGAATCAGGCCTTCAAATATCAATTGAGACACTTGTTGCCCATCTTGATTTGCAGCTGTTGAGGGTGAGGTAGCTGTGACATTGGTCCTACCAGTGTCTTAACTTTATGAATGATTAACTATGAGTTTACCAGCTATTAATTTTATAAATGACTAACTATGAGTACATTTCTCATACGGACCAGTCTATATGGAGTGGTACTTTTAGCAACGGTTTTCCATCGCTAAAACATTGGGGAGGTGTTTTTCGACAAAAAGCTGTCACTAAATTGGTCCAATCCGTACAAGAAGATTTTTGGATTAACTATAATGGGTTGATGTGCCATAATATAATCATAGATGCTTTTACGAGGGCTTGGTATTATTATATGTTTATTTCTCTCATTACATTTATAAGGGTCTTCTCTTCTAACTCGTCATTTCTTCTTGCTATGGTCCAAATGTGCTTTAGGTATCTTGAGGTGACAAACCAGTGGGTTTGTTTTCATTGTTGCTGGTTTGTTTGTGTTTCGATACTAAATTCCTTAATAATGAGAAAAGTACTTTTTTTCTTGGAGTACATGAATGTAATTTGTAGGTTGGAAAATAACCCTAGAAAAGGGGTGAATAGGGTTTTTGAAACTTAATTCGGAATTTAAAATAGTTTTAAGGAAAGTTTAAGCAATAAAACTTTAACTAAGTCTATATCAAGTAAACAAGTAAAATAAACAATCTTAATAGCAAGCAAAAAGAATAAATACAAATAAATAAGGAGCTTGAGTTAGAAAGATTGAACCAAAAGAGTCAACGACGTTTTGTTCTTACGGTTTGGTTGTTTAGACCATACATCCACACTCGAGTAGTTCCCCCGAGAAATTCCACTAACCGATTTTTTTACGGGTGAAAATTAAATCTCTTACAAGTGCAATTTTATTGCTACACACACAAGACACTTGCTCTTACAACGAGATAACCTCTCACTAATGTATAGAAATAGTTTATTTGGTGATACACACCAATGAACAACAACTCTGAAGTATTTGCAAGGATGTTAAATGAGGGTCACACTAGAGTTGTCTAATTTGATCAAGATTTATAACTCAAAGTAAAAAGATTTGATCAAACAATGACTTGAATCTTTTGATGATTGATGAATAAATAGATGAAAATAGTGATTCATGAGGTTTAAATGTGTCTTAGAAGTCCTATATATAGTCCTAATTAATATATGGCCGTTTAGGAGGGTAGTTATATGTTTCATTCCAAAAATGGCAAAAAATCATAAATCCAACGGCTATATTTTAAGGCATCAGTTTACTGAGTAAAGCTCATCAGTCGACTGACGACCCTCAGTTGACTGAGCCAAGGCCCATCAGTGAACTGATGACCACTGTCTATCAGGCCAAAATCCCAATTTTTGGACTTTCATAATTTTACTCCAAAATCAATTTTAATAATTGGAAAATGTTAAAAACATGCTTCTAAGACACTTATTTTCATAAGAGCTCAAAATATGCTCATTTGAATTTATTATGAATTTATTTTGAAAACCGATTTTTGGAGAATGATATTTCCAAAGATATTCAATTCCAAACTTATTTGTATCAATATAAAAATGATATTTTATTATGTTTGCGCTATAATAATGATCAAAGAAGAAATTTTACAATAAATCTAAGCACTCAGTCGATCTAACAAGTCTTCGAATGCTTAATTTGTTTATTTGTTTCTTAACTTGTTTAATGACTTTGATCTTCAATGTGTTGTATGTCAATGCTACTTGATCAAAGATGTTAAGTGAGGCAAGCCAATGTGATATTTATACTTATAGAGGAATGATCTCGGTTTGGATAGTCAGTTTCGGTCCATGTATGATAATGATTGAGGTGTGACTATACTTAATTCAACACACATGTTAAATTACACATGATTAATATATTGTTATTATCAAAATAATATTAATGACCTTTTAGGTGAATGTAATCCATGCCAATAGTAATTATTTCATATTTCAATTTTTTTATATGAATATGGTGACATATTGTTCACTATATCTAGTTGGTCTATCTGTTGAAAACTTTCAGTTACCAATAAAAATTTTGGAACATAATTTCTTATAACCCTGTATACACGTTTTCAATTCCACCATTTTCATATTGTATATCCTTTGTAGGGAATAAGCATTGCTGCAATGTTTCCGGCTAATTATAGCATTATTGTTGGATAATATTGCTAGCAAGAAGCAATGCAGCCTTTCATTTCCTAGAAGAGTCTTCTTCTTCTTTTTTTTGTGGTTGGAGGGCACTTATATTTGCAACTACATACGACCATCTGAAACACTTGAGGTCTATAATTGCGACTTTTTATCATAATTTATAGTACAGCCCATATTGCATTTTGTTCGTTCTTCCATACTTTGATGGAGTATTTAATAAATATGAATAGTTTTTCTCACAATTGGGATGTTGTACCCTCTTTTGACCTTTTAAAAATTCATATAAAAATTTTAGTGTGTCTATTTTTTGTTTGCACTTGAGGTACATTGGGGAATTCAATGATTTCTGAGAAAGATTAATATAACATAATCTGTTTTAGTGAAATGAATTATTTGTCTCTTTACACTAGATGTGGATGGATCATTGGGTGATCGCACTTCTCACATTCACTTTGAGAATGCCATTGGTGGTTAGGATCGGAGAGTGGGAATTAGATTTATGATGTCCTAATTGTCATAAAATAGTATATTAGGTTGTGTTCTTCTCACAAATTTTGAAATCATGTGATATGATAAATCATATGATCTAGAAATATGTGATTTTAAAATCTCACGATTTTCAATTTAGGTGTTCTTTTAAAAAAATTAGAAAATTTCAAAATAAATAAGTTTAAGCTAAGTTCTTATCCATTTATGTATTTTAGTTGGAGAGAAAAAATCTTGGTGACCAATGATGAATGAGAGATAGGATAAAAAAGAGATTGATCAAATTCAAACTCTATAATTTGACATGGGATTCCAAAATTCTAACATTTTGAGCGGATTTTAAAATCACGTAATTTACAGGATTTCAAAATTTGACAGAATTTGAAAATATCTAGACTTATCGCAAGAGAACACTCCTAAATTATATAAATCGCATGATTTACCAAATCCTATCTTAAAATCACGCGAAAAGAATAGACCCTTAAGGAATATCCTTGTTTTTCAATTCCACGATGAAACTTGCCATATTGAGTTTTGGTCATTTAACCTCTCATTTATTATAGGGGCGTGCTTAACTTTGGACTATAAGCTTGTTAGCGAGTATAAGCTAGAGAGTGTTTATTTGTATTGAGGCTATCTATGAAACTTTAGTCGTGAGTATTTATGTAATCGTGCTCAATGCCTCAGTGATTGTCGTCTATATCCTTCGTTTTATGTGCATTGTCATATAGTTTGTTGAGAGCTTTTCACCACTCGTTATTAGTTTTTGTTTCATCACTACTTGTTGATGGATGTTTGGCCCGTTGTGTGTTCTTCTTACCTTTTGTCCTATGAACCTTAGTGGAGATTCATTTGTTTTTCAGCAATGGGACAACCTTGTGTTGGTTGGTGTTTACACCTCTTCGTGGAACCGTTGGGTTGCATTTGACGTATAGGATAAGAGGGTGGGATAGGATAAAGCAATCCTATCCTATTTTTGGTGTTCATCAGGATTGGGTATCAAAGCAAATTATTATCCAACTAAAGCATCTTATCTCACCAAGAGAGATTAACAAATCCCACCTATGAAGTAGGATTGTTCTATTCTATTCGGGTGGGATTAAATAATCAGATCCAACCCTCAAATTCGAAGCATCAAATACACCTTTAGTAGATAAGTAAATTCTCTAAAGCAGGCTAAGTGTGGGAGAGGACCATATGGTTTAGAGCCCAACTATACATATATATTACTATATATTTAGGGAGAGTGTGACGCCCCGCCCCGAATCCCGTTATGAGGCTTAAACCTCCGAGATCCGATTAATCACGAATGTCGTACATCGACAGCAGGTGATATTGAAATTTTATGAGTTAATTTAAGTAAGAAAAGTGCATTTATGATTTTCAGAAAAATTCGACATGATTTAATTTACTTAATTTTAACAATAAATGAAACCTGTACAACTAATACTTCATCAAATCATTTCTCAAAAGATTAAACAATCAACTACAATTTAGAAAGTTTAGTATTACATCACTTCTTTTAATTACATAAACCAATTTTGAAGCAACGTTCACCTAATACAAGAAAAGATCAATCTATTATTATACATATGAAGTCAAGTTATCCCTCCAAGGGAGACTTAACATGGTTCCGGGATCATGAGAGGTTAATAAACTCTAACGCGCGCTAACCCAAAAAGTGTACCTGCAAAACTGTTTTGGAAAATGAGAGTGAGCCAAATACAGGCTCCATGGGAACTATAAGGTTTTGTATACTAAAATACACGTAGTAATATGCATGCATCGTGCTATATAAAAATAATAGTTAAGTAGTAAGTATACCGTATATTTAATGTAATACTCATCTCAAGATACCATAGAAGTTAAAATACTTGGAATGCACATCAAATGATCTCGTCCCTCAAATATCAAACTAAAACCATGTATAATAGGAAATACAAGATCAGTAACCGAAAGTACAATGTGTTGGCAATTATAGCGGGCTCCAATTATGCTACGCTATGTCTCATCTCATCTCAAATGCAACCAAAAGGGCTATTACCCTTTTAGCATCAAGAGGGCTCTAACCCTCATTTAGTCCCGGTACTGAGGCTCCAACCCATAATCTAAAATAGCGGCTACATCCGCTGTAGCTCCAACCGCACATATGGGCTCCAGCCCAATCAATAAGGAATGCTACAACCTTACAATCATCACCAACGTAGATAATTGAGCCAAAACATTGAAACCACAAAATCAAAACAACAATAAAACACAAAAAAAGGGCCAACACACCAAATTGTACTAAATTAATGTATCTTGTTCATAAGTCTTAGATATGGAAATCTCATATATAAAATCGTATAGCTTAATTACATTTATCAGATTTTATATACGTAAAACATATACATATACCGTGTGTATCTCAATTCAAATATTTTTTCATCTTGTAATATAATAATATCATTGTCATACTTAAGTCAAGTTCACCAAATCCGTCAACTAGAGGCTCAATTAAGAAACATATCTACTAGTTTCACCAATTGGGGAATTTTTCAACGATTCATCAAATCGGCGCCAAGCCAAATATAATTCATAACTCTTAGATTCAATATAAAGCTCCTTACATGGTCTCTATACATAGTTTATTTAACAAATTCTTAGAAATTTGTCGAACATAATTACGGACTGGCTAGTTATTCAACAAATCTCACAAATAGTCAATCAATAGCTTAAGTATAGCAATAACATCATATACATGTGTAATATTAACCAAAACATACTTTAAAACCATCCATATATCCACATATATAAGTATCACAACTTATTATCCGTTATCGTATATGTATGTAAGGGTTCTATATGAATTTTCATCTATACTAATATATAATTGGGGGTTCTTGTAGAATCATCAAATTAAAACTTGAATAAATCATAAATTAACCAAAACAATCAAAGAAAATTAACCCAATCCATGCACAAGCCAAATTTCGAAATTATATGAAAACCCCCAAATTTTAGTTTGATTTGAATGATACAACAAATAAAGCTTTGAAAAAGAGTTTGAGTACTATTGTTCCCACCTCAATGATGCTCTATGAACTCAATTTAAGCTTGGTTAAAGGTGAATCAAGGAACTCCTCTTTGAACCCTAGCTTTCTTCAAGCTTGAATGGAGCTCCAATGGTGGATTTCAAGGAAGGGGAACTAGGAGAATGGTGGTGGAAGGTGTATGATTGGGCAATTTCAAGTGGGGATGGAGATTCTTTCAAAAACTCTCAAAATTGACACATTTTTCTCTCTTCTCTCATGTAAATATAAGAGAATGAAGAGAAAAGATGAAGAAATGAAATAAAAATCTAATGTACAAGGCCCTGACAACATGTTTTGTTCAACAGCACGCTGTTGGAGAACCAATAGCACACTATTCCTATGGACAGTAGGCTGTCCCTGTGACGCCCCAAATCCCGTTCTGAGATTTTCACCTCTGGGACCTGGTTAATCACGGATGCCGTGCGCGACGGCAGATTTAAAATATAAAAAAATCACAACTTTTTAAAAACTTTTCTTAAATAAAATGTCAAGTTTTACAAATGTTCGGCATGTGGAGTACATTTAAATAAAACCAAACCCATGAGGTTTACAAAGCACATTTACACAAACACAATCACATTAAACTCCACATGTATATATATATAAATTGTTTATACAAATCCATAGTCCATTACATAATAATAAGGAGTTTAATACAACAAAAGGTTATATACAACTAAGTCCTTGGTTCAAGGACTACAAAAGATATAGGTCATCAGAGGCTACTAGACTCGTAGACCACGCGCCAATCCCTAATGCTTAACCTGCAAAACTGTTTAGAAAATGGGGTGAGCCAAATCCGGGCTCAGTGGGAACTATATAGGTTTATATAGAAAATAATTGTTTTACGTCAATGGAGTAGCTTGAAAATCATGCAATGCAATGCAACACACACACCCGTGCGTGCAAAACCAACTAGGAATCCCATCCTAGTCACCAGGAATCTGACCAGTAGATCAACCTATTCCATCCCTAGATTTCCCTTGGAATACCCTAAGTCGATCTCACAGTACTAGGGAATCGAGGGTATAAACCTACTTGAATCCGTTCTCAAGTGTAACTCAAGGCTATACTATGCTATTCGGTTCCTATACCGTAAATTATGACAATTGGCCAAGTATCTACTGTTCTCTTTAGTTATAGTACGTTATGGATTCTATAGTTGGCCACCTACAAGGCATTACCACTAGCTCGTCCTCACAACAAAACCATGTTCTCACGCTCGTATATTATGTTTCTATGGCCATTAGCTATTAATACTTTCCACTTTATGTGTTAGTACATTATGAGTGGCCAACACTGTCCTATGTATATTATGTTCATTTACGATAGTGTATGTGTCATTGTTCTCACCAAAGGTATACTCGTCCGAGGCAATATATAATCAACCCTGCCATACAAGATATGATACAATACAATAATAATGATAATATAAACAATACACATCCACAACACATCGCTCCGTATCATATCTCCTGTATAATGCCTCGGTTTCACTCCGCGGTCTGATCAGGCCCAGAACAGAGAATCCAGCGAGTCCCGAAGGATCCAAAGTTCTTGTCCATGTCTCCTCTAGGTGGGGTGACGGCTCAGGGATTTGGTTCTCCAAGTAGGTCATTCAGAGATAGCCCACGCGACGGTCACTTTCCTGGGGAACAACACTTCGAATAGTTAACGATGTGAACGCCCATACAAGCTTCCACAACACCCTAGAGAAACTACACCAGGCAATACCCTAGTAGGATGATGACCATTAGTAGCCTAACTACCTCTCGGGCACTCACCATTTGGGTAAGTAGTGGCACACGGGACCTGCTCCGCTAGCCGGGAAAACACTATAGCCCAGAACACATAGTTCTGTGGGAAGGCAAGATACACAGAGTGGGCTCTCCTTTGTGGACACACACAACCACCGGCGGAGTCACCGACTTCATTTTCCCGTGCACGGTTTAGGGCCTTTTCACCCACGGGCGGCAATAGGCGGCCTTCCTTCGAGTCACGGGAAGCTACCCGGTGCTCGGTAAATCATTATATCCAGCCCATATGTGTAATCACAGTAACAAGCATCATATTTATTCATTTCCCACAATGAATATCATCATCATCAATAATCATACATCACACATATGGCTCATCGTCGTACATATAATCATATAATCGCCCACTGTCCATTTATCATCATTAACATCATCGTTAATCATTTCTACAAGAGTATTCATCACTCATATACTTATTATAAGGCCAGATAGTTCATTATCATTGTCATATATCTCATTATGTATTTTATGATGATACTCACGTCATCCTATCAAGCCAAGTATTGGTTATTACGATTCTAGCTCATTTGGCATACTAATACAACTCGCCTAGATGTTCGTGTTCATGACCATGGGCAATCCATACCCTGATAACTATGTTTTATGTGTTCTTAAAGAGTATCGGGATTAAACTCTCGTTACTAGTGCCTAGCACGCTCTACGCAAGCCACTAGACTCGTACGTTAAGGCTTGTCGCTCCACCGTAGTGGGTTCTCACCACACATACCATAAACCATACCCTTCGATCGTATCTAGTGGTATAGATGTGTATCGCTATCATTAATAATCCACAATCCTCCATCTATAAGCACAAGACCTAAAAACCATAATTTATAAGTCTTACGGATAGCTATGGAGTAGGTTTCACATGAACCTCTAGGTACGCATGCTAAATCGTGGAACTAGATGATCAATCACGATGTAGGAGTGATAATCTATCAATATCTATCACTAATCTAAGAATTATGTAGCCCAAACCCCAAGAGATGTGGACACACATGATTTTGCTTTAAATCCCCAAGTTGAGTGCAAGACTCTAATTCATCAATCAAACATTGAAAAACAAGTTTTAGTACTAGTGTGCCCACCTTAGACAAGCCGAAGCCACAAGTTGATGAAGCGTAGAAGCTGTATCGCCCAAGCCCTAGTTCCAACGCAAGCTCCAACGGAAGAAGAAAGCAGGAAGGATGATGAATAGTGAAAGAGAAAGCGATTCAGGACATAAATCTTGGATGAGGATGAGAGATGTGTATGATCTCTAGTCTCTCTCTCTCTAGAGCTCTCTAGACTCTCTTCACTCCTCTCTAAGTTGGGTGCTCGAAAAATGGGGTTGTGGGGGTGTTAAATGACTTAAAAACGGGTTAAAAATGCTCAAAATCGACTTACAGGTGAACCATGATTGATCATGGGTCTCCCATGATTGATCATGAACCGTTCTGGAACTCTCTGGAGGACGATGATCGATCATGGCCCTTCCATGATCGATTATGGAAGTCACTGCAACAGCAAATGACTTTCTGAGCCCGAAACGGCTGAATCTCGACTCGGCCCAAACACGAAAGTTGTAGAGGGCAAAGAAATGAAGATGTGGCCAAAAATAAAGAGTCGTTTGGACATCGGATGAAGAAGTGATGTCCTCTCAAAGTTGGTCAGAAATTGACGAATCGCGAAAAGTCGAAATACGCGATTATCGCATCGATTTCAATCCGAACCGCTCGAATCACTAAACGAACACTCACATGAGTGGAAGGAGGCTAATATGACCAATAAAGAGTACTAGAACATTACGAGGCTCTCCGAATGAGAAATTCACCACCCGAGGTGAATTAAGCGAACGAATGAAAGCAACTACGAGGAAACGAAAGAACAGGGTGTCACGGTCCCTAGGCTAGCTATTCTGGGATAGTAGGCTGTCCCTAGGCCCCATAGCTTTATCTAGGCATCTTCAACAGTGGACTGTTCTGAAAAATAACATGTTATTGACTTTGGCTATTGCGCTGACCTTGAAGATACAAGAATTTGGACTTGGGCCAAACACAAAACTTGTAGATAATCAAATTACCTTTCCAATGGTGCAAACATAGATCCATTTAGACATCAGATGAATAAGTTATGATCAAAATACTATTGATGTATCGAAATTCCAAAGAACCTACGATAGGGCTTGGTTTGCACTAATTCTTCCAAACTCTAATCCGATGCTAAAAATTCACCCTTAGTGGATAAGTAATTCTCTAAGGCAGGCTGGGTGTGGGAGAGGACCATATGCGTTGGAACCCAACTATATGTATATATATTACTATATATTTAGCAAGAGGAACACTTTAGTACATACATGAAACAACAAACTTATGATTCTTTAATATAAAAAATAATAATAACTCTATTGGTATTTAAACCCATGACCTTTAAACTCGTGCCACTTAACCACTTAGCAAACATTTTCACATTGCCTCAAAATGCTTTAAAAAACACATTAAATATCAAGAATTGTCGGATAAAATACGCGCATTGATTGTGCAACATGTCTAGTGCGTGTATATATATATGTAGTATGTAGATATCTAGATATATAGTTATTTCTCTTACAGACTAGGACCTTTATCAATAGTTTTTTGTCTCTAAAACATAAGGGATATGTTTTTAGCAACGAAAAAATGTCGCTAAAGGTTCAATCTGTACAGACATGAGAAATTTTATGTATATATAATATACAAAATGGTAATTTGTCTCTGTGTTTGAGTTAAGGAAATGTATATATATATAAGTTTTATTAAAGTTGCGAATTTTTTTGCACTATCACCATGCCATTAAAGATCATATTGTTGAATTTATGCAATGGAAGCTCCATCAAATACAAATGCAGATAATGCTAATGCTTCAAAATTTGGAGCTGGAACCCAAAGCCCCCACTTTGACAACCACCTCCGCCAAATCTTTCTGGGAAAACACCACCACCCGCCACCACCACCACCACCACAACTAGTAAGGGTGTTGATAATGATAAAAACGTATCAACTAACAAGAAATTTACCAGTTTTAACACAATGGCTGCCATTTTGGTGCTCTTATTTTTCGTTTTCGTAAGGATGCCGCTGCTTCATCTGAAAAGGAGGGCATTATAGTTTTACAAGCAAGTTTATACTTCTTCCTTTTTTTTTTAATCCGTACATTTATGTGGTTTGCTATTCAATATGACATCCTTTTGCGTTATTTTAACTAAGAATCTTAAATTATAGTTGGGGTTTAGAGATTGAAAATTTCAAATTGTATGTGGAGGTCGCGTAGTAGAAGACACGACTTTAGATTTTCTTTGAATACAAGTTGTAAAAATAGAAACAAGGGCTATAATTTTGCTCATGAAAAGGAATGAGCATGTGTGGATTTTGCTTTATATTTTATTTATTGTTGTAACCTATCGTGCCAATAGCATTTTGAAGAATTTTTTTTCTGTTTATACTTTTTTGTTTGCTATATTCAAAATAGTTGCTTTCTAAACCGTAGGTTGGCCAAGTGGTGAATACCTCATTTTGTGACCTTCGCAAGACAAACGATTTTCCAAGAAATGATCAGGTATGCATGCACGAGCATTCATAAATGCATACATACTTTGTACATATAATACAGGTCAATGAATGAAGCAAAAAGGACACCCAGACGAGAAGTTATGCGAATAAACCGAAGCTGCCGGAAACTGAACCGCTGTTCTTGTGAAAAGTTGGAGAAGTAGAATTATTAATTTTTTATCATCCTTAAACTTTTAAGGTTGTTATAAATTTCCATCAGGAGTAATTTATTCAAAAATCAGCTCAATCCAACGGCAGAATCTTCAAGAATTTAGAAAATCAGGAGTTCACTTTGGGTAATCAAATGGAGGCCTTCTCGAAGTCCAATTTAGTTCAAATATTTTTAAAAGATATCTCTTATCGTGGCAAATAACATACTAAAAAATCAGATAAATCCGATAGTCTATTTGGTCGATACAGTAAAAATCGTTTCAGGTGAATAGTGTTTGTCGTGTGGGCGAAGGCCTTAGGACACTTTGTCCACACGACACACATTTCCTGTGTCATGTGACAAAGGTTTTTTGCCTATTTTTCCACACAACAAACCCCTCTTTCCCAGCCCCAAAATCCCTTTTCGGCTATAAATACACTTGCACTGACTCCATTTAAAGCATCAGATAGATTTGAAAATTCGATAATAATACTCTAAAATATTATTCCTCTATTTTCAAGGTTCTCAGGTAATTTTATCGTAATATGGGTTTATTTATTTATCTTTCTTTATTTTCTCAGTTATAATTGATCAGTCGTATGATTAGATTGTTGCTTATCTCAAAATCAGTCCATATTTCATATTTTAAACTTATTTTAAAAACCAAAAGCGTGGAACGAGCTGTAATCATTTTTAAACCAAGTTTTATCTGTTAATCTCAGTTGTATCAGTCTTGATTTACGAAGGAATCAATAGGCGTTCATATCCAATTTAATCTCTAAATCGCTAGTGCTTATGTAAATATCCAATATGAGAGTATCAAATTCGTTAATACTTGTTTAATCATTAAACTGTGGTACACTATTGACGAATGAATCTCGAGGACTACGGATATCCGATTCTAAATCAAATTAGCTTTCGAACAAAAACACCTGTTTTGTTATTTATCATTATCAAAATCACTTTTCAAATCATACAAACACACACACTAATTTCTAAAATCAAATGGTGAAATACCAAGCACATGCTTTCTATCCCCACCCAAATCTTGTTTTCCTAAAATTATGGATTGATACATGATAATATCAATAAGCATGTGAATTTTTTATTATAATTACACGCATATCCTACTTAGAGACCGAAAGGGCAAATTGGGTGCCCAATAGTTTCCCGATTCGTAACTTAATCCTCGAACCTTCGAATCAACTAGTTTCGTATCAATTGTGTTTAAGAGATCATTTAATCTATAAATGTTCATCTTCAATACACACTTTTGTTTATTTAGTAAAACAAACTGGCGATTCTGATTTCTTTTACAAAATCATTACCTTTTCTCTATAATAAAACGAACTATTTTCCAAACGAACAGGAAAACTGGAGGAATCGCCACTCATGAGGGTTAGCGTCGAAAACACAAGTTCTCACACCAGTCCTATGGGAGTGAATCCAGTTAGTGGGAGATCCCATGTTCGAATTCCCTTAAGTACAAATTCTCTTGGGCTAGCGCAGGCTCAATTTCTCGACCAGGTATTAATTCTATATCCAATGTGGTGTACAGGACAACTCGGGGAAAGATCAAAAAAAAAAAAATAGTTACTTCCTTTGTACCTAGTTGGTTGTGCATATTTGATTTTATCATGGGGAGTGCTTTTTGTCTCAACCAAATCCACAATTGTTTATCAAGCTTTTAAGTGGGTTTTATCTTCTTTTATATCTATATACACATATCCGTTCTAAAAAGGACGGTCATTTCTTTTAAAAAAAGATGGATGGTCCATTTTTAGGCATTGACGAATATATTTTTGGATAAAAATTGGTGAAGATAATCTTATAATAAGTAGACCATTACACAAAATTGGTATATATGTTTAAAATAATAAAGTTAAAAATGCCCAATTTTTTTTTAGTGTGCTAAAATAACTAACATCCATTGTGCTATTAATTTGTGACAATAGATTTAAAAATAACCAAATGTGGTTTACAATATCCAAGTACAAGCTACAGATCTTTAGCCTACTTCGACAAGGGTGGGGAAAACAGTTGCTAATTAAACGGGTAAATGGAGATTCTGTACAAACTCATTTATAACTTGCAAGCACAATTATGTTCCAAAATTGCCTATGTCAAAGTGCAACTCGTGATTTATCACTAGTTGAGACACATGGTGGCTAAAATTAACTTAAAATGCATGAACCAATTGAGATTAACCTTTTCATTATTGCAAATTAATTAGATACTATATAAGCGATGGTATTTTCCCAAATGCACAACGTACATTTACGTCTATATTACTCCCTTCGTTTTAGATTAGCAGTGCTTCTTCGACTTTAATACCATTTTTAAAAAATTCTAGTTTTAATGTTACCCCATTTTGGCAACCATGTTACGATGACAACAATGTATCTCTTGGGATGCGAAGAATATTAAGGGTGGCGCTATTGAAACATCCCACTGGCAATACTCTAAGACAAAAAAAGACGTAATTATTCTAATGACACACACCACTCTTTTTCACCTCTTTCCACCACCACCTCCACGTGATTCCAGCTACCACCCTCACGCCCTACCACCCTCACGCTCATTATTTTATCCTCTTCTTCTTCGTTCTGAATCAAATTAAATGTAAACAACTAGGGCCCGTTTGGTTGCATAAATTACCTAATTTTAGAATTAGTTAATTTTCGATTGAAAAATTGTGAATTTGCTCATTTATGAATAATTCAATTCTAATTTAAGTAGTGTTTGAAAAACTTAAATGAAAATTTTCGATTGTTAGAATAAAAACATGTTCTCTATTATTTTATGTTATTTAAAATTTTGTTTAGATGCATTAACATCTCGGGTAAAAAACTAGATCTTCTCAAAAAATAGAGTTGGAATGAACTATCTAATTCTAAATTAGGCAATTTCAAGTTTTACTTGAAATGACTTAATTTGAGTTTTTGTGAATCAACTTGAATTATCATATTTACAATTGTTCAATTTACACAACCAAACACTAATAAATGAAAATTTTGTAAATTACTTAATTGTAAATTATCTAATTCGCAATTTGAAGGACAATCAAACGGGTCCTAATTAAATGTAAAAACTTAGAACAAATTTTTAAATCATCGACTAATTTATTTAAATAATAAAAACTTACAAGAAAAAAATTTGTACACCATGCATCGCACGAATTTTATATTGTGTTAAGTAATAACCATAATCCACGATTTAGCATTCAAATAAAAAGAAGAAAAAATACGCAGCCTTAAATTTGAACAAGGAGCCTTCAACCTCGTACAAACACACTGCTAAAAGGGTGATTCGTACATTGAGGAAGGATGATATGTATTAAGATAAAAACTTGACACGTAAGAAAAATATAAAAAATAATTTACCTTACAGATACATTTTACATAAATAATTTGAGACAAATACATTTGCAAAAACGAAGGATTTAGAAATGAAAACAAATCAAGTAAATCTAAAAAAACTGTTTAGAGTAGAATTAATTAAGCTACAATGTGTTTGTTTGTTTTTTATTTTATTTTTAAAGGATAAAAGTACAGTTAAACCTTTTCTAAATTAATAGTCTTGGGACCTAATAAAAATCTATAATTTCGAGAATATTAAATTAATCAATAAATTAATAATTACTAGTTTATCGAGTTACTCTTTTGTTTTTTTAAATATTGTACATTGTATTTAGTTTTTCCGCTTTGCTAATTATTTCTTTAATTAGGTAAAATTAAAGAATCCACCGATAAACTTACATGTACTCAAAAGTCATAAGTAGATTTAGATGTACTCAAAAGTTATAATAACACAACTCCTCATAGATATAGCGAAATCAACTATGACACATGAAATGCTTAAAGCATCAGGTATTAGGAAATTATTAATTTATATATTACATAAGACTTGTATGAAGTTTTCATAATGTATTATCCTATAAATTTAGCAAATTGTTAATTTAGAACATTATTTTAAGCCGGGATAGGCAAAATATATTATTTAATAAATAGTAGTAATTAATCGGGTATTATATTATCGGAGTTCGACTGTACCTAAGTAAATGGGAAAAAAAGAAGGGAAAACGTGAGAAAATAAAAATGTTGTAAGAGATGGAAGAAGCGTTAAATGTAACTAGCAAAGGAATTAAGGAGAGCTAGTAAAAGTTATAATAATCTTCTTCATCATCATCATTCATCACCATATTTTATTCTTCTTCTTCTCTGCTGCTTCCCGGTTTTTATATGTCCTTTCATCCCGTATGACATAGGTGAATAATAATCATTATA
>JAKCWG010000125.1:0-68611 GCA_021464415.1 Lonicera japonica | reverse complement strand
TATATAATCCAATCCATACCGGTGCTAGGTACACAAGATTAATGACCACAATAACCACATCGACTATGGTGTATTTAAATATACAGATGCCATTAGAAATCAATATCATCACTTGATTACATCCATGTAGTACTTAAATTATTCTAAAAAGAGAGTTAATAGTTTATTTGACAAAAAACACTGTGGTTATAATCATTATCTATAATGTACTTAGACTACTGAATAGCGTAAGTACATCATGAATATAATCACCATATCGTCTAGTAGAGAAAGTATGCATTAACCCATCTTTTACTAAGTATGTAACTAAGTTAGGAAAATAAGGTTGTTACTAAAATAGTGGTTTCTTACCAAAGTCATGATATTAATTATCCAATGGCATATTTATACATCGTTTACACCATACAACATGATGTATACACAACCCATCTCGTATGCTAGATAAGAATATAAATACACAACTCTTTATAGCCATATACACTTACTAACTGAGCTTAATAATGCAAATACGGAGTTTCTTGTGTATTTATCACATTAATTCCCCAACGACTTGAAAACCTAAGTAATCAAATTATATATATATATATATATTCCAAGGTACCAGATTTACGTCTTGACCCACTATAAGCCGTAACTAGTACTACTCCTCATTCTTAGTTCATATATAAGCATAATATAGGCTGTTTATAGTGTAAATCCCAATGCAACCTCAACAAACTACATAAGAGTTGGAAATGTCAAAATATAGCATATTATAACTCACATCATGCTTAACATCTTATATTTAGCCTGTATCTAAGCTTTATTGTTCGTGGTCAGCTAATACGCACTTGCGCGCTGGTGACCAGTAACACTGGTTTGTGATAAATCAATGAAATATAGGATTTTCTCGTAGAATCATGAAATACTAACAATAAGAATTGATAATCAACCATTATAATCATAAATCATAAACCCAAAACCCATAAATGTGTAGAAACCTCATTCGTATAGAAAAACCCCCAATTTGTGGAAAATATGGTGATTGAATGCATAATCTTTGAAAATAAACTTTAATACTATTGTTCCCATCTCAATCAAGCAGATCTTCGAGGTTAAGAGCGGTGGATCGAACCGTAGTCCGAGCAATTGAGAAATCTCCAAAGTTAAGCTTAAAACCCTCATTAATGGAGGAAAGGAATTAAAGAGGAAGTTGATGATGGTAATGATTCAAATGATAACTTACATTTAGGGATGATCCAACCCTTTCAAAATCTCCCCACATAGCCCCCCCCCCCCTCAATCGCCCCCTTGAAGCTCTCTATGTTGGGGACGAAATGAGCTCTATTTTGGCTTTATAATCGGGCTTAAGACCCCTTCAGCCGACTGATCAATCCCATCAGTCGACTGATGGGTAAAATCTGGTGCATTGTTAGTATTTTGGCCATAACTTCTTGCTCGAAACTCCGATTGAGGTGATCTTTATGTCCACAAAAAGGTAATTCAAAGGCCTGCAACTTCCTGAAAGGAAGGTTCCTCAAATTCTGGATGGACCATTTTCATAAATCCACTGAAGACAGCGCTCTGCCAAAGTGTTCCGAACAACCAGATTTCAACAATTTGCTTACTTTGCAAGCTAATTCGACCACCAAGTAGTGTGATTGGCTTTTTCTAAAAACATGAAAGTTGTAAAGGGTGTTGAAATGAAGACGTGGCCTCAAACGAGGAGTCATTTGGACCTCGGATGAAAAAGTTATGGCCTCCCAAAGTTGGCCAAAATTTAACTTTTTTTAAAAGTTCAAAATATGCAATCACTTTCCGTTTTCGATTCGGGTCGCCCAAATAATGAAACGATTAATCTTACAAACTTAATATACCTAATATGACATGCTGGAGGTGTCGGTTCAAATACAAGAAGCTCGAAACCCAATGTTCACGATTTAACTGCAATAAAGCCTTAATCGAGCTGAAGAAGAGAATTGGCTCGGAAACGAAATACGAGACGTTACAATGCAAGCTAGGTGAGCTCTGTTGTATTTGATGACATGGTTGATGGAATGAAAGTTAACCACATAAGTGCTGGTCCTTTGGGGGCAAACTGCACAGAATAAATATGGGTTCAACCAATTACTTAAAACAATCACAAAAATAGACATAATCCATACTAACATGGACACTAATTCACCTCTTTATTTTGCAAAAGTCCCCTTCATCCCATCTGCCCCCAACTGTCACCTCACCCTCTTGATACCCCTTTTCAAACTTTGTCAAACACTTAACAACCAAGTTAAGAGCCCCAATCTGAGCTTTGAAATAGTAGCGAGCACTGTCTTGTGAGCAATGGCACAAAGAATAGCACCATAAAATCTCCCTGTAGGTTAGATCAACATCCAATCTCCTATTCAGGGCAACACAACCTAGCACTACCCTTACCCCATTAGGACTTGTCTAACACAAAGCCATATTACACACTCTCAACACCTGGCATAACAGGGGATATAAGGGCAATCTAAGATCGGTTTGTTCGAATAACACAGTGTATATCCTTATCTCGTTGTCCCTGGGGTCAATGGTGGGCTCCTCATTTCTTTCTGGGAGCCTCACTATACAATCATCCAAAATAAGTCGCTGGGAGAAAACGGCAAGTTCTTCATCACCAGAAATAAGAAATCTTGCCATTTTTTAAGGTTTTTTTCTTAAACTAAAGATCTCAGAAATTAAGTAAGGGAAAAACCAGAAATCAAATGAGGAGTTGAGGTACTTACAGTGGTTACTTCTTATTTCTCTAAAACTCAATTGTAAAGGGAGCTTAAAGGTGATTGGATCACAGGTCTATTTTCTTACATAATGAAAGCTGGGAATGAGATAAAGTTGGAATGAAAAAGATGAAGTATAGAAGAAGTTGGAAGTATTTTTGTTAAGTTGAATTTCGACAATTTCTACCTTGGAAACCGTTCATGCTCATGATGAGAAGCATTAACTACATGACACACTACTC
This sequence comes from Lonicera japonica, assembly GCA_021464415.1. NCBI lineage: Eukaryota > Viridiplantae > Streptophyta > Magnoliopsida > Dipsacales > Caprifoliaceae > Lonicera > Lonicera japonica. The sequence continues at coordinate 65,634 of JAKCWG010000125.1, read as the reverse complement.
CCGCCATCTTTTCAAAATGATAGTCCAGTTAGGGAACGCAATATGGGCCATACAGTTGAGCACAAGTGTCCGACCTCCAGGTGTAAGCCGAGCTCAAACACTTGGGGGCAATTAAAGGGGATAAAAATATTATGTTCGAGGTCTGACTCGAATCGAGCTCTTGGCCTACGGCTGAGCTTGGTATAGAAGCCTATCCAAGCCATTTAAAGCCTGATACATGGCAGCAGTAGCACGAAGCGTGGCCAACTCACCTCATGACCAATAACAACCCTCACCGTAACAACAAACACCCACCATTTTCTCCATTTCCACCTTATCATGGAAAGTGAGGTCTATCATATTATAACGGCTAATTCCTTACAAATATAAAAGGAACTGACCCTTAGCATTTTAGATCATCATAAAATTGACCAAGTATTAATGTAACCACTTTCTATAATTATTTTCATCATCATCGATAAAATATCAAAGCCATTAACAAATGGTGGGCGTAAATTAGATCTACCATCCATTGGTTAGGAGAACTACCCTTACCAAAAATCTATGTGTTCTTCTTGTCCATTTTCTTATACTTTTTGTTCATAATCTCGTTTGTAAGCAACACTTCTTACTCTAACATTTGTTGACCTTATAGTATGTAATTTGAAATTGTTTCTGTTAAACAGAATGCACCCTAAGATACTAAATTTATTGTCAATATTAATTCATACAGTGTGTTATACATGATCCATTTGAAATGTAAAATATGCTTATTGAATCATTTTGTTCAAAAATTGATTTTAGCAGAAAATAACTCATGACTACGAAATGTATATGTAAAAAGATAAATTTAAACAGGTTAATTAATTTCATGCGCCATTTATACAAAATTTAATTATCATAGCGTACAATTATTTTTCAAGGGAGATAATTATTTTGATATATACCTTTGGTTGAAAAAGAATATAACTCCAATATACATACACATTAGAAATGTGATTTTTTTAAAAGTTCATCACCATGAGGTTATAGTAATCACACTCAAAGTGTATAAATTTTAAATACATTTCCTCACTAATATTTTTCTTACGACAAAAACATTTTTATTATAATATGAAATCAATAAGTAAAAATCAAATTTATAAAACACAATCACACATGATACAATGGTTAACTCCGGGTAATCTTATACATGAGATGTTAGCATAGTGAAAAAAAAAAGTGAATTTTCTTACCCCACGCCCTTAATCTTATTCCATGAGTAAAAATAGTGGCTTCTTAAATTATTTATCAAAATAATTTAATTCAATCACAATCTCTTCCACTACCGTTTTAGAAACCCCCTATACCTAATTCTATTGTAACTTGGGTTTCCATTTTCTAGCTAGTTTTATTAGAATTTCAAGACAAATCGGTATACCCTATATTTTTATTATTGAGAAAAATAAGACTTATATGGTATAAAGTTGGACAATATGTTTTCAACATAAACGTCATGCTCATCAAATATATATATATATATATAAATGTGACTATACAATTATGTAAAATAATTCAACAAAATTATGAAAATTACATATAGTGAGATTATGATATCTCCTTAATTTTTACAATTTTTACACAAGAAGTAACAAAGATACTATTGGAACATATATATAAGTTTTGTAAAATAAGGAGTTTTTTTTTTTTTTTTTTAAAGTAAAATAAGGAGTTGACACACAGAATTTACACATTAATTTTTACACAAGTGTAATTTTAAATACACCCACCAAATTATTCTTTTCACCCGACTTTCTTCTCATCCCACCACTCTCTGTTCAACTCACTTCACATTTACTTCAAAAGCCATACAAGACCACAAATTATTTTTTTTTCTTCTGTCTATCTACATAAATAGCAATAGATTTTAATTCAATACATTCACCTTAAGGGCTCGTTTGGTTCGAGCTTTTGAGGATTCCTGAAATCCTAAATTCCATTCCATGAGGATTATTTTGTTTGGTTGGAGTTTTAGGTAGGAATTTAGGAATCCTAAATTCCCCCATTTTGCCAAAATCTATTCCCTTATAAATTGGGAAGAATCTTGGATTCCCAATTTGAGGAATCCTTTTTTTTTTGTCCAAAAACTGTTTTTTTTTCCAGAAAATGAAAAAAAATATTTTTTCCCAAAAAATGAAATAAATTATTTTTTCCCCAGAAAATGAAAAAAAAAATTCCCAGAAAATTAAAAATATTATTTTTTCCCCAGAAAATGAAAAAAAAAATTCCAGAAAAATGGAAAAAATTATTTTTCCTCAGAAAATGAAAGAAAAATATTTTTCCCAATAAATGAAAAAAAAATCCAGAAAATTAAAAAAAAAATTGCCGAGTTCATTCCTAAAACTCTAACCAAACGAGCATTAGTGGAATCCAATAAAGGATGCCAGGAATAAAGGTTTCCTGGCATCTAGAATATCAATTCCATTCCTAAAGCTCGAACCAAACGAGCCCTAAGAAGAAATAAAATTCATTGTTGCATTTATGTTATGATTCCAAAATCCTTTATGTATATTATATACATATATATTTATGAGGGAGTGTATGAAGAAACCCTAGAGTGAGAAAATTTTAATGGTAGAAGTAATGGGTTTTTTCATCGAACATAAGTTGTGTAAATGTAAAATTTTCTAATGGAGATCTAAAATCAAAGATTAGCTTACAGATTGTAAAAGAGCAATTAATTGTTTTTTGAACTATAAAATCAAAATTAAAGTTTCAAACAGATTTATTTATTTATTTATTAAGTTTCAACCAAGTGTAATTGAATCCATGATAAAAATACAAATTAAGAACTACAATTCTACAAATTAAATGTGTACGCCGGGATTGAATAGAGAATTTATTTATTTATTAAGTATTTGTCATTAAGAATATAATTGTTGAAGGTCTAATATGTTCGATAAACGTAGGAAAATTAGTCATTAAGTATTTGTTTTGGTAAAAGAAGATCGAGGGTGTGGGTTTGGGAGACAAAAAAAAAGGGTGAGAAGACTAAAGAAATTAGAGGGATTGTTTGGTTGAACTTTTGTTTTTTCCCCTTCTGTGAATTGTAAAAAGAGGTGGGTGAGTTTCATACTTTTTGTCAGTGTAAATAAAACTACCCTTATATTAGTGTTATACATTTTGCATTTCCATCCTTAAAAAAGGCACTTATTATATTCTAAGTTTTTGAAAAAGTATCTTGCATTTAAATTTTCAATCTTTTATCCCAAGTATACACTTTTGCAATTTAAAACCCTACTCCTTTACCCGCCCGGGGGGGGGGCTTGAAACCCAACACACCGACACACACAAATATTTTCACTTTTGTTAAGTATATATACATGCATATTAAGTAATTTTCTTTTTATTTCTAAGTGTGATCCCTCTATTATATTTTGTTTTTAATTTTGGCACTCTAAATAAGTACTCTAGTATTTTAAGAGTGTCCATGTATTTAACTTGTTCTAAAAGATACATATAAAATATCACTAGTAAAACCAACAGCTATGATATTACAATTCTATAGTTCGTTGTGGTTAGAGTAAAGTTATCATCGCAATAAGAAAGTACCAAGATAACTTTGTAATTTAGTCTCTAATGAAAGTGTTTAGAGCTTTGGCTCCTTTAATTTTTTTTATTTTTTTTAAATCCTCAAAATCTCTCTCTTAAACGTTCTCTCTATACTTAAATTAAATCCTTAAAATCCGACAGCAATGATGATTTTGGTAGATGTTGACGATGCTCTGGCGATATTAAAGATGATTAAAATTTTGTATTTTGTTCATGGCAAAAGTGGACGATGGCCTTTTGGTCAATGTGTATAAATTTTATTTTATTTTAGAGCAAATATGTATAAATATTTTGGTGCAATAGTAAATATCCTTAATATAGTGGCGAAATTATGCATCTTGGAGAGCTTGTTCCTTTGGGGCATTATTTAAAGGGATAAACATATTTTTAAACAAAATTGCAGATTTAAAAATTTTGTTCCTCTAAAAAACCTTCTCCTTTATTATATAGATTTTTAGTTATAGTATTAATCATGAGTGTAGTGTTATCATGTAATTATAATTTTCCTACAAATACTAATATCAATATATATTATAAAAAGAAATACAATTATTGAGTTTATGTTACTGTTAAAAATATTTTCAAATTATAATTTTGTAAAAGATGAATTTATTTGTTTATAATTTGTAATTAATTTATGTTTTAAATATCTTATTTCCTTGTTTTATCTTTTTTGTATTCAACCAACCCTTTATTTTACTTCCCCTAATCATTTTTTTAATAAATTTAAATTTTTAAAAATTAAAAATGACCAGTCGCTTTATTTAAATAGTTTTGTGTCTCGAAGACTCCTTGATAAACATTTTCAATTTAACTATTTTTTTTTTCTTCGTTCTAAATTTGAATGATTTGATAAATTTTCTTTATACATATATCCATCTCTCCTCTCTTTCATCATCAACCTCATCTGACTTCATTCCTTACAAAATCAATATTTGTTTTGTCAATGGTAAGTATATATTCAAAATTTGAATGATTTGATAAATTTGCTTTCATGAGAAGGTTAAACCATATCTTCTCTCTATTGCACGATACTTTGGCAACAACCATTTTAATTTACTTTTGCAGTGTATCTAGTCATGATCTTTATACGAAAAGGTAACCGTTCGCATGAAAATCACTATGTATATTCATATATACACGTGCATGACAAAAAATTTGGAAGTTGGTATTGTTAAAAAAAATTGAATTCTATCAAATCAACATTTTGCAAAAACAAACACTAAAAAATATGATATATATACAGATTATATACATAATTGATTTGATTAATAGTGGTTGAAACTTACCCAAAAAAAATTACATTTATTACTTTAATAGAAGTTGATTCCCACTAAAATTATAGCTCTAAGATCTACCATTAATATCTAAAAATCCTCAAAGTGTAATATATTATGATTATTTAATTTCCTAACATCCGCTATTCAAAATAGAAACTTTAGGTATTGATTCTTCCATATTAGCAAATGAAGCTTTGCAAAATCGTAATCATCCGGACTATATTTTTAATTGTTTTACTGGTATATACAAATAATTTATTTATTTCTAGTTTCTTTCTTTTATCATGATAGTATACTCTCTAAAAATTTGCCATTAATGGCCAAAGAAATGGTACATAGAGGAGTTACAGGTATATGAACAATTTTAGAAATAAAATAAATTAGGAGATTATTACGTCCAAGTCATCAGCTTTAAATTTGACTAAAAGTTTGAGTGCTTTCTATAGCCGAAAGAAGATATTTTTCCCTATATATAAAAAGATATCAGATATTCTAACAATTTTTATTCTCTTTTTAATTCTTCTTTCCACATACTCACAATACGTAAATCCTAGTTATTCTCTCCTTAAATTCCAACTAGAGACTCCTAAATAATAAAGATAGAAATACTAAAATATAATGTGAAGAATTTATATATCGTCCACTAATTAAGGACAATAATTTATATCGTTGCTTTTAATAAATAGTGACATAGTGATGCATGTATGATATTTTAGGGGTGAGACTAGGGCTGGTATGATAAGTCGCAAAAAATTTAGGGTTCAAGTGAATTTGTAGAATATGACTCCTTTACACATATTTATAAATGCAATTGAGTTGTGTGGTGTCCCTTAATCGAATACACAGTAACCCTAGTTTTCTATTTTTTGTTAAACTTTTAATAATTCATTCACAATTTTTAGATAAATAATGTGTAAAATTGGACTATATTTAAAGTATTATATGAATAATGTATAAGGATGTTTTTCCGGAAATGGGTTGACCTTTATTAATTAAAATTGAAGTAAATAGTGGACCAGCATACTAAATACATCTACAAAAAAATTGAACCTTCAAAATTGCCCAAAAAGTGAGGCCCAAAGAGGTCCTAACCAGGGTGGAGCTGGAAGTTAGTTGTAAAAATTAATATTATTCATATATTTTAATAAAATATACTCCCACCGTTCTTAATTAAAGGTTCATTTTTTTTTGGGGGGGGGGGGGGGCATTACAGGGAACAACCAAAAAATATCAAATTAGCCACAAAAACAAAATAGCTCCAAAAGGAGGAGGAGCACAAAACAAGAAAAACAAGAGCACGCATATTACCCTATATGTTAACAAAAGGGAAGAGACATATGCTTAGCCTGCGTAGCCACCCAATGAGCAGGCATATTACCCTACCTGTTAACAAAAGCATAAGCAATTCGGTTGCACTTACCGGCTATATCCCGAATAACGTCCACAACATCCGTAGAATCCCACTCGAAATAAGCCACCTTAGATTTAATAGCGTTCATAACCACGTTGCAATCAGATTCAGTAATTACCTGAGACAAAAAACAACGAACAACAAAAGAATACACTAGTTTTAATTTTAAGTACACACAATTTAATGGTGTTTAGAGTTTTTCTAAAATAAAATAAAATAAAATCCTAAATACTTAAATAAGTGGGGCAAGTCCATTCAAATTCCCTATTAAGTGGGACACTCGTTAAATGCTAATTAAGATAAAATCAAGATAAGCTTTCACGAGTGTTGCGCGTCTCTAGTCGTATAAAGATTGCAAACCAAAACCTTTATTTGCAAAAATCTAAGACATAATAAAGTGGGTAATAAGAGGTCAATCCAAATCTCGAGGGAAGGAATTGAAGATAATAGCAAAAAAAAAACTTAAGATTGCCAAATTAAAACCAATTTTGATTTTGGAAAATATTTTTCTTTTCTTTTAATTAAAATTAAAGAAAAACTAATTATCAATTCACAAGAGAGATTAATCAAATATTGAGAGAGATCAAGAGTTGAGAATCCACCCTCAACAACTTTGATTTAACTATTTACATTATCACATGTATGTACCCAAGATAAAATATAAATTCTAATTTACCTAAACACTTAGGAGTTACCTATGATATGTAACGTGATCTTAATATTCAAGCTTTAAGATTTAACTTTAAAACCAATTTTTCTTTTTTAAATCTCTTGTAAAATCTGTTGACCTAGAAGGTCTTAATCTTGTTTTGATTATAACAATAAATTAATAATGTGTAATTTAACATGTTCTTGATTTAAGATTATAGCTTTCTTATTTGAAAAATCAAGAATAACATGATTGCTCAAAAGAAGTTTGACAAGGATCATTTAATCATTATCCGATAAAGTCAACTACGCATTGGACTACCAAGAAGATCAATCTCAGCATCAATGCTACTCATGGAGATCAAGATCAAAGAGATATGCAAAAGCTTCAAGGGAAAAGCTTCAAGGAAGAATCAATTTGAAGAAACAAATCAAAGCATTCGAAGACTCACCAATTCAGTAATTGAGTGTTTGCTTAGGATTAATGTAAAGTTTCTTATTTGATTATTTATATAGCTCATACATATTGATATATCTTTCATAGATTGATCAAAATCAGTTTGAATCAAAATTTCTTTGAAAACATCATTCTTGCAAAAATTGGTTTTCAAATAAATTCATATTAATTTCAAATGATCATATTTTAAGTTTTTCCAAAAATAGGTGTCTTAAGAACTTATTTTTAAGGTCCCCAAAGCATTAAAATTAATTTTGGAGGTTATATGCAAAAGTGCAAAAATTGGGATTTTGGCCTAATAGACAGAGCCCATCAGTCGACTTAGGAATTTTGCTCAGTCAACTAAGGGTCCATCAGTCGACTAATGAGATTGCTCAGTCGATTGATGCTTCAAAATATAGCCGTTGGATTTTTGATTTTTTACCATTTTTTGTACCAAACCTCACAAACGGCTATATCACTTTTGGGAATATATATACACTATCTAAGACTCATTTTGAAATTGGGATTTGGGCCTGATGGACAGAGCCCATCAGTCGACTCATCAACTTTGCTCAGTCGACTAAGGGTCCATCAGTCGACTGATGAGATTGCTCAGTAGACTGATGCTTCAGAATATAGTCGTTGGATTTTTGATTTTTTACCATTTTTGGTACCAAATCTCACAAACAGCTATATCACTTTTGGGACTATATATACACTATCTAAGACTCATTTTGAATACCTTGAATCGTTTATATACTCTATTCTTCATCTATCTTCATTATTCAAAGATTCAAGAAATTGTTTTTGATCAATCATTCTTATTGAGCTATATCATCTTGATCAAATAGGATAACTCTAGTGTGAGCTTCAAATTGTATTCTTTACATACTTTAGAGAGTTATTGTAAATTGGTGTGAATCACCAAACAATTAGAATTCATTGTGAGAGGTAAATCTCATAGGAAAAACAAGAAGGTAAATTTTTGTTTAGAATTTGTGAAAGGTAAATTTCACAAGGTTAGCAAGAGGGTATCTTGTGAGAGTGTTGTGGTATAACAACACTTGTAGAGTGTGTGAGAAGAATACACTTGTAGCGGTTTGATCTTCACCTGGAAGGAGATTGGAATTAGTGGAAATTCTTGGGGAACTAATCGAGCGCGGATTATGGTTTGGTAAACGAAAATCGTGTGGACAAAAAGCCTTGGACTTCAAATCGGTTCAATCTTTCTTACTCAATCTCTTTATTTACTTGCTACATTATTGTTTGCTTGAGATTGTTTATTTGCTTGATTGTTTATTTGATTGCATTCCTTGATAAATTGGTTTAGTAAATTTGTTTTACTTAAACATTGTTAGAAAAGTTTTTAATTCCGCATTAAACTTTTTAAACCCTATTCACCCCCCTCTAAGGTTGTAATCCGACCAACAATTGGTATCAGAGGTTGTACTCTTGTTTTTTGATTTCACAATCTAAGAGTCCTTGATCATGTATTATTATCAAGGAATCGGCCTTTCCGAAGGTGCTTCTATTTATAGACCACCATTGTTTGATGGCAAAAATTATAGCTATTAGAAAAATAGAATGTGTACATTTTTACAAGCTAATTATTTTGAACAATGGAAGGTTACACTTGTTGGACCTTATGAAATTACAAAAACCGACGAAAAGGAAAATGATATTCCCAAGTCCATATCCGAATACAATGAGCATGATATTAAAAAAATTCAATTCAATGCTAAAGCTTTAAATTCATTACATTGTGCTTTGTCTATGGATGAATACAACAAAATCTCTTATTGCAAAACCGCAAAAGAGATTTGGGACAAGCTTGAGGTTGCCCATGAGGGAACTTCTCAAGTCAAGGAGGACAATATAAATATGCTTGTCCATGATTATGAATTGTTTAATATGGAGCCTAACAAATCACTTGCTTCCATGTATAATCGATTTTTTATTCTCACTAATGCTTTGGACCTTCTTGGCAAGGTTTACTCTAATGAAGAGAAAATTCGAAAGATTCTTAGGACTCTTCCCAAAAAATGGAGACCTAAGGTGACGACCATACAAGAAGCCAAGAATCTCAAGACCTTGAGCATGGATGAGCTTTTGGGCTCTCTCAAAACCCATGAGAAGGAGCTAGCAAGAGAAGAAGGAGAGAAAACAAATCCAATGGAAATATTTGCTCTAAAGCCTAATGAAGGAAAGGGTGGAAAAAGAGATGGAGATATGGCACTTCTCTCTAAAAAATTTGAAAAATTCCTAGCAAAGAAGAAATTCTCTTAAGGGAAGCTCGATAACTATCCCTCATCCTCAAAAAATCTCAATGATAAATCAACTAATCCTAAAGTTGACAATGAGGAAAGGAAATGCTTCCATTGTCAAAAATCGGAACATTACAAGTCAAATTGTCCGGTTAGAAAAGAGGAGAAAAGAAAGAAGAGAGCAAAGAAGGAAGAATTGTATAAGAGGTTGAAAGATGCTCTCAAAGGGAATTCAAGCGAATCGGATGAAGACGAATCCGATATTGAGTCAAGTGATGAAGAAACGACTGACCTTTGCCTTATGGAAAAAGATGGAAGGATATACAAATCGTTGCCTCATCGATGAAGCACACATGGCGGCTACCATTTTCTCTCCGTGGCCTTGATCCTTTTTTGATGTTGCCATAAGGGGTGAAAACGTGTGTTGGTAGCAATCAATGTTGGTAAGACTATTAAATGCTTTATGTCTTTAACATTGATAATTATTTTCTTTTGAAAACCTTATTTGAGATCAAAATTATTTTATTGGTTTTTAAAATTATCTCAAATGTTTGCAAAGCTTTCAATTGTCGTATACTTTATCTATGCATAAATTAAGGGGGAGCATATATCATTTATTCATATGCTATTTATGCTTGTTATTGAAAACACACATTAATTTATTGTCATCATCAAAAAGGGGGAGATTGTTGACCTAGAAGGTCTTAATCTTATTTTGATTATAACAATAAATCAATAATGTGTAATTTAACATGTTCTTGATTTAAGATTATAGCTTTCTTATTTGGAAAATCAAGAATAGCATGATTGCTCAAAAGAAGTTTGACAATGATCATTTAATTATTATCCGATAAAGTTAACTACGCATTGGACTAGCAAGAAGATCAATCTCATCATCAATGCTACTCGTGGAGATCAAGATCAAAGAGATATGCAAAAGCTTCAAGGAAAAATCAATTTGAAGAAACAAATCAAAGCATTCGAAGACTCACCAATTCAGTAATTTAGTGTTTGCTTAGGATTAATGTAAAGTTTCTTATTTGATTATTTTTATAGCTCATATATATTGATATATCTTTCATAGATTAATCAAAATCAGTTTGAATCAAAATTTCTTTGAAAACATCATTCTTGCAAAAACCGGTTTTCAAATAAATTCATATTAATTTCAAATGATCATATTTTGAGTTTTCCCAAAAATAGGTATCTTAAGAACTTATTTTTAAGATCCCCAAAGCATTAGAATTGATTTTGGAGTTTATATGCAAAAGTGCAAAAATTAGGATTTTAGCCTGATGGACAGAGCCCATCAGTCGACTTAGCAACTTTGCTCAGTCGACTAAGGGTCCATCAGTCGACTGATGAGATTGCTCAGTCGACTGATGCTTCAGAATATAGCCGTTGAATTTCTGATTTTTTACCATTTTTGGTACCAAACTTCTACCAAACCTCACAAACGGCTATATCACTTTTGGGACTATATATACACTATCTAAGACTCATTTTGAACACCTTGAATCGTTTATATACTCTATTCTTCATCTATCTTCATTATTCAAAGATTCAAGAAATTGTTTTTGATCAATCATTCTTATTGAGCTATATAATCTTGATCAAATAGGATAACTCTAGTGTGAGCTTCAAATTGTATTCTTTACACACTTTAGAGAGTTATTGTAAATTGGTGTGAATCACCAAACAATTAGAATTCATTATGAGAGGTAAATCTCATAGAAAAAACAAGAAGGTAAATTCTTGTTTAGAATTTGTGAAAGGTAAATTTCACAAGGTTAGCAAGAGGGTATCTTGTGAGAGTGTTATGGTATAACAACACTTGTAGAGTGTGTGAGAAGAATACACTTGTAGCGGTTTGATCTTCACCTGGAAGGAGATTGGAATTAGTGGAAATTCTTGGGGAACTAATCGAGCGCGGATTATGGTTTGGTAAACGAAAATCGTGTGGACAAAAAGCCTTGGACTTCAAATCGGTTCAATCTTTCTTACTCAATCTCTTTATTTACTTGCTACATTATTGTTTGCTTGAGATTGTTTATTTGCTTGATTGTTTATTTGATTGCATTCCTTGATAAATTGGTTTAGTAAATTTGTTTTACTTAAACATTGTTAGAAAAGCTTTTAATTCCGCATTAAACTTTTTAAACCTTATTCACCCCCTCTAGGGTTGTAATCCGACCAACAAAATCTAATTTTCTTCTTTTATGAAAATTATAACATGGATTAAAGTAAACTTCTAATGAATGGCTACTTAAGGAAACACGCAAAGGTTCAACACCCATCTATATTAACAATTAAAGTTTTAGAATAGAATTTAGTGATTAAATGAAATTATATGCTGGTGTGGAGTGTGTTCCACAAGTCAATAATCACACTAAATTGGATTGCCTCTTTTGGAGGTCAATCAAATTGATTTTTTTATTAAATTAAGTACATGGGTACTACATGCAATAATATAAGTTAAATTAAAAATTGGGGCTCCATTTCTTCCCTTGAAAGGAGATTAGCATTCCTTCATCAAAGATGGGATTGCCTTTATCATCGCATTGGATTGCATGAATTATGGAATCTCTAGTATTTTCTATAAGATGTTTTTGCCACTAAGATCTAAGAATTCCAGTGAATCCTGATGCTAATAATTCAACTATTTCAGATTGTGTTAAATCATTGAATGTTGTTAAATAGTTATTAGCTACCATTGGCATATGGTTTAATTTATTTAATAGTTCTTGTTCACTAAGACCATCAATGTTCCATTTATAAATCTTATTGGATGAGATAGAAATTGATTATTTAAATTTCTTTCTTCAAATTGTAAATATGGAGGTGTAGGTTTTGAATACCAATTTTTTGTTAGACTTGTAGGATTCGGTTTCTTAAAGCTTAGTTTATTGAATTGATTTTCAATTTCTTAAATAGTAGAGTCACTATCTTCTTTACTCTGGTTGGTGTTTTTGTCCATGACAGCTAGTGCTTTAGTGCCACTACCTTCTGCTTTAGTATCTGGCTTTTTAAATAATTTATCTAAAGTTTTTACTAATTCTTGATCTTTATTACGTAATCCTAACCCATGTCTTTGCTCAAGAAGGTTTAATAAAGGTTTCTCAGTTTTACTAGGATGAATTTATGTTTTATTTTCAATTTTATCTAACTGTTTACCTATTGTTGCTAGGTATTGATTAGTAAAATTATTCTGTTCAATTAATATCTTTTCATCATTATTGCCATCAGATATTTTAAATGGGCTGGCAACAACTAGTGTATTTTTAACTTGAATATTAATTGTTTCTAGTGGGGGATGACTAGATGAGACTATTGACCTATCTTCTTTGACCCATTGAGTTTTAGTAATTACATTGCATTTTCCATGGTATTTCTCATACCATATAAAGAATTTAATATTGATTTTAAATTCTAACATAAACTTTTCCCATTTATTCATCACTTTTTCTCTTTCTTTTTCCAAGTGGTTGGCTCTAAATTGGTGTTTTTTACTTTTATTATCTTTTGAATTGAAATCACTAGTTAAAGTATCTCAATCAATTTCAAATTCTTTTTTAATGACACGGAATTGATGATTAATAGATCCTGCCTCAAAATCTGTTTGAGTAAGAGATAATTGTTGTTCTTCTTCAGATTCATTAATTGATTCATTATTTGTATAAGATGGATAACTAATGTGTCCTTCATTTTTTACTCCTTTAATTTAATTTATGGCAGGGAGGATGTCTTACTAAGTAGATCAGTATCTTTTCTAGAAATTGTATATATTCTAGAGGGTATTGATGAGCTAGATGTGCCTTCTAAGATTAAGGGTGGTTTCCTAAATCTTGACTCATCGAAGCTTATTATGACTATGCCATCTAAATATTGTTTTATATTTTTTAAATTCATAATATTATTTGTGACTAATCTTTGTGGGATTTCATTATCTAAAATCCATGGCTAGGGAGACTAATATCTTTCCATAAAATGGTTTTTGGAACTTGAATATTTGCATCACTAGTACTACTCTGAATTAAGACAGTTTTGTATTTTGGACTTTTTACTAAGTGCTTTAACATTTAAATTTGTTTTCATTGTTTTATAATAAATTCTATATATCAAAGCAAGAGCTTGAGATCCCTCAATCATTTGAGTGTTTTCTCCAGCAAGTTTTGATATTTAGAGTTAATGCTTTTAATAAATGAGAATCACTTAAACTTAGTGTGAAATATGCAAAACAATTAAAATATATTGGTCCATTATGTAAACTTGACTCCATTATACCTAAAATACTAGGTATATAATTTAAATATCTAGCATCCCTAAGACACAATAAAATTGATGAATTAATTCCTCTAATACTTAAAGGTTTTACTGCTACTTGGATTAAGCCAATATGGATAAAATTGTATCCATTTTGTCTATGTTTTTTAATAACTTTTGTGGTTAATAAACTACAGTTTTCATGCTCTTTATTAATTGCATAAATTTTTTCTACAGTTTTGACATTGTAATCTGGTTTGAAATTTCTTAAAAAAGTTGACTTGTAAATCTCTCTTGGAGATATTTCAATCTCCAAATTCTTGATTAACATTTTCATAACTATATTCTTCCTGATTTACTATGTTTGGAATTGAGGATAATGATGAACTTGAGCTAACTGAAGAATAGGATCTAAAAAGTATACTTATTTTTACTCTGTTAAATTTAATTCTTACACTCTTTTTTTTAACGGGTTCTACCCTTTTACTTTAAGTAGTTACATACCTAACTGTCTAAACCCTTGCCTTCTACTGCTTCCACACTGAAGATTTACACTGGCTCTAATTATCCTGACACAGGTGTTCTACAGTAAGTTAGGTGACTTAAGAACGGCGTTTTGAAAAGAAATAAGAATTTTGAATGAACATATTCAAATCAACAGATTCAGGAGGGCCAAAACCAGCTTCTTCATCAAATATGGGATTGCCTTTATCATCGCATTGGATTGCATGGATTATGGAATCTCTAGTATCTTCTATGAGATGTTTTTTCCACCAAGATTTAAGAATTCCAGTGAATCCTGATGCTAATAATTCAATAATTTCGAATTGTGTTAAATCATTAAAGGTTATTAAATAGCTATTAGTTAACATTGACATATGGTTTAATTTATTTAATAGTTCTTGTTCACTAAGACCATTAATGTATATATGTGTGTGTGTGTGTGTTTCACCTTAGTCGAACTCTGGCCTTTGAGTGGTATATCCTAATTTGCAGGATTCTTGGAGAATCGCCAACGTGTGAGGGAGAAAGGAATGCGCCAACAGCTAAGGAATAATGAGCATGACTGCGTGAGACTTGAAAGAGAAAGCTGTGAGCATTAGAATCAAAAGAGTAGAAAGGGAGAGAGAGACGCTAAGAGAAGTGGATGAAAGTGAGAAACATGAGAAAAGTGAAAGAAGCGATAGAGTGAAAGTGAGAGAAGCAGAGAAACATTTAGTGGTTTTTTTTTTTTCTGAGAATCGGTTAATTTCAATCCAGTTCGGGTAATCGAAACCCGAACATGAACCGAACCGAATTAGTCAGTTTCGATTTCGATTTTTGATTTTCGTTTTGATTAAAAAAATTTCAGATCGCAACGGATCGGTTCGGTTCGTTCATTCAGTTTTCAGATTTCTGATGACGCCCCTACCCTCTTCATGAAATGGTTCATTCACTGGTATTTGTTCTGGAATAAAAGGGAACTTTCTCTCCCCATGATACTTCCAGAATAAATAATCTTTTTGCATTCCCCACTTGATCAAATGTGTAACATCTTGTATTTTAATTAATGTTAATTATGTTATATTAACTCTTTTATATATATATGAGAATGATCGTTTGATGATGCGGGGGGTCCGAATCAATTTCGGTTGGTAAATAGGAAGTTTTGGGTTCTTTGTGATTCGTTAATTTGAGCTAACTTTGGGCTATCGTAATTCCTCCGTTACTTATCCGATTGAAGTTTTGCTAATGCACATGTCTAGTATTTACATCATTCTACAACTTTTGTGTTTTGTCCGAAAGCTAATTCGCATTCCTCGTGGGTCAAAATAGGGTGCGAAGTATGCCCATCGCTAAATTCTAGTGGTTTGATAGCATTTCGGCAGAGCGCTGCCTTGGTGAATTTCTGGGAAACATGAGTCCATAATTTTGGAAAACTTCCTCTTAGGAAGTTTTAGATATTTGAATTACCTTTCTGTGCATATAAAGAACACCTCAATCGGAGTTCTGAGTCAAAAGTTATGGCCAAAACAAAAGCAGTGCTCCAAAACCAAAAATCTGCGCGCGGTTACTGTAGCAGCCGACTTAAAGTGGATTAAAGCTCGTTTTAAGCTATTTTTCACCCATTTTCGAACCAACCTCTTCCACTAAACTCTAGAGAGTTCTAGAGAGAGAAATATAGGTGTTCTTGAGCAATCCTTACCTATTTTCACTCCCGATCTAAGGATTAAACATCGAAAATCATCTGAAACACCTCCTAGCTTACTATTCATCATCTTCTACCTTGAGGATTCTTTGGGGAAGGCTTGAAGCATCAAATTTCCTTTTTCTTTCTCACTCATAAACTGAGGTAGGGGTTTTCTTACTTTCTAAACCCGATAAAATGAGTTTATTACTTGACAATTCATGCGTTTGATTTATATAAAGTTAGAAAGTTGAATGTATACATATATTTATGATGTTGCATGATATGTGTGGTATTGAATATATGATTAGAGGCACAATATGCCTTGTATACTTGATATAAAGAGTTGTTTGAACTAAATAAGATACCCTTGGCGATATATCTACAACATGGTTGATAAAAGTGATTTATTTGCGAACTTTTGATGCCAAGGGATATGTGGTTGAACTTGGTAAAGTATATATGGCATAATTTGCTTCATGTGGATAATTAGCATCATGTTATGCATATTATATGTTACTATGGTGTCAACCGGAAGCTCGGCAATTTTCAAAGGCATGGAGGCTCTATTATGGCTTATGACTCTTATTCGAGTATCTGTCTCTCAGAGGCTTGTATCATTTATCTATGTACTGAAGAGCTAGTGGCTCTTGGAAACCAGAAAATGAATTGAATGTATAGTGCTTGCCGGGATGAAAAAATAGGCAGGGCCCGGTGCCCTTGGGTTAAAAAGCCCTAAACCCTTGGGGGAGCAATGTTTGGCCGCCTATAAGCCACCGGTGTGGAGCCCGGGAACCTAGGCAAATTGGCAAGGCACTATGGTTTTGCAATTATTTGTATTTATATGGGATCGGGGTGAATGATCCCAGGGCTATTGTTCTCTATACTTGTGTGGGATCGGTACAATTGATCCCAAGTTATAATATCTTGGCAGCAGTAGAATATATTCATCATTCAGGCTTTCTATTATACGGTAATCGGTTGACACGGGAGGTAACTTGTATTAGCACGTTCATGCATGATCACTTGATAAATTTTGGATTTTGGATTTTCTATTGATATTATTGATATTAACCTGGTCTAAAAGATATGTTTACAAACTTGTTTTTGAACATATGCCTGGTACCCCCTACTGAGCAATTGGCTCACCCCGGTTTTTCTTTAAAACATTTTAGGTACTCACGAGGACAAGGACATGACCGGGTCAGGGACGATATAGAGGCTCTGATACTACGTGTATCTTTTGGTTTTCTGTGATGTATGTATATTTTTCTGGGAAGCCACGGCTAACCCGAGGAGTTTATATACTTTGGTTATTCATATGGTTTGGATTATTTGTACATGATACATGCTGGCATGTATAATATGTTTGATACCCTATGCATTATGATACTTGATATATCTGTTGTTGTTGACTTATTTCTTTCTATATACCTAACGCTCCAGGCCTTAATTACAGACGTTATCCTGTACATTAAAGTGGGGGTGTTACAAAATGTACCTCAACATTTTTTCAGTGAACATTTTTACCATTTCTACAATACGTGCATAATATGAGATAAGATCATCTCCTAGATTTATTCTCGCATACTTAACAAATTCTTTAACCCTAGTGAGGTACACATCTCTCATTCTATTATTATTTTGAACCATCCACTCTTTATAGCGTGGAAACTCCATCAATAATTTCTACATATATAAATATCATATATAGTACATTAGATTTTATATTGTACATTTATTAGATTTTAGAGTCCGTACATTGGAATGGTACCCGTGAGAGATAGAGATAGAGTGAAAAGAAGAAGATAAACTTAAAAAAACAAAAAGTAGGTTATTCATAGAATAACTAGACTAGGAGCCTAAAAACGTGAAAACAGTCCACAAAGCTACCTAAAAACCTCCTTAAAACAATCCACAAAGCTGCCAAAAACATACTAAAAACAGTCGACAAAGTTACCTAAAAACATGCTGAAAACAATCCACAAAGCTACTTAAAAGCATATTAAAAACAGTATACAAAGTTATATATAAACATACTAAAAACAGTACAAATCTGCCTAAAAACATGTTAAAAACATTCCTAATATAATTGGCACTAATACATGCTAAAAGCAGTCCCAAAATATGCTAAAAACAATCTACAAAGCTGCCTAAAAATAGTCTACAATGCTCCAAAAAAATAGTCCAAGAAGAAGATTATTTCCTCGGTACAACTTATATATTCATAGGTATGTTGTAATTTACTTGATCATTGCTACCTAGTATACATCCATGTTTACTTTTATATTTATATATTTATGCTTTTTAGTGATTAATAAGTTCATTACATTTCACTTTTTTTTCCTACTCCAAATACGTTTTTGTTTTCCCTAAGCCATTTTTATTCTTCTCTTGTAGGCTAAATTTTTTGCAGTATTAATACTTGTACCATGGGCTTTGGATTTCTTGGTTCACGACTACATTCTTATGCCTGTTCAAGATATGTAAGTATTGCTATGTTGCTTTTAGCACTTTTGAGTTTTTGCAAATATCAATTTCTTATTTTTATGTGATATTACTTTCTCGATAATATTCTTTTTTGAACTGCATAATTCGTCTAAATTACAAAGAATATTATACTTATGCTTGATCAACCAAAGATGGATATAATGATACTGAATGTAAGACATAAAACAACTGACTTGGATCAGTGCTTTAAACAATCAAGTTTTTAGGACTGGCAATATTAATTATGATTAGTGTGGTAAAAGAGCTGACTTTTAAAACATATCTTAGTTCAAAGTTTGCCTAGGCCTCTGCGAACTTGCACAAACTTTGCTCAATATCTACGAGACCAACTCAAGCTTAGTCTGACTCAATTTAACAAGATTACATAGAATGTACATCAAAATTAACAAATTACATTTATTATTAAAACATAAAAGTTTGACAGAATTGTGTTATAAATTTCGAAATATACATGTTAAAGAGTAGAGCCGAAAAGGGCCGAGGTCATCCTTGTTCAAACTTAACAAGCGAAACATGACCTTAACTTGTTTAGGTAATCAATGAGTTGTTTCTTAACTGGGTATCAAACTGCTATGTATCATAGTAAAAAACTAAAGAAAACAAAGTCTACATCTATTTGTCAAAATGGATGGAATTGTACCATTTTGACTTAAATTGTATAAAAACCTTATCTTCTTCACAAGCCAAAATATATATATGTATATACATGAAGCTATATCACTATATTATAACCAAATTAAACAATTCAAAACAGAAATCCACATAAACAAATAAGCAATAAAATAAGATTTAAAACTAATCTATGAAGAAATCCCTTTTGGAGGAAAAATCTGGAGGCACAACTATAAAGGAGAGAAATAGGGAAACCGAGGGTGGAAGTGAACTGCATGAATAAAAAGCCATAATTATTGAGCCCTCATAAGTAGGATTTGAACAAAGCAATTGGGTTTCACTCTTAGGGCTCAAATTTTGGAGTTGTTACTAAGAAATTAAATCTATATGTATAAAAATCAAAGAGATTCGCACATACATATAAACGATTTGAATAAAGCAAATAGATTCATTACAAGTGAATCGGAGTGGAAGTGACGATTTAAGAGTGATGCTATCGAACAATATGAGTGAACATTGGGAGTGAGAGTGAGGATTCACGAGTGAGAATGAGTGGAGCGTTTGAAAATAAGAGACGGGTGGCTGGGTGTTGTAAGTTTGTAACATGTAAGTCACCAAGAGTTCATAATAAAGTTTATGTATTACGTAAATTTTATGACTGTTAATAGCAGTCATATATGTCTATGATAAAATTAGTTACAATGGTATGACTGTTTCTAATAGTCACAAAAGGTAATAGTTGGTACTTAAATCTTTTATGACTGCCATTGATAGTCACAAAAGTTGACTACTATTAGCATTCAAAAAAATTCAAATGAATTACTTTTTTTCTTTTATGACTATCTTTAGTAGTCACAAATGTCGCGAGCTCTACTGTTACTAAAGCTTAGTTTTGGTGTAGTGATATATACATATGTATACACATGTATACACATGTTTAGATCTAGATAAATATGTAATATTTTCTTGATTCCATATATATTATGGATGTTTGTGTGTATGGATTTGTTGGTTGTAAAATGAATGTATAGATCTAAATATGTTTTGATTTGAGTTTTCTCCTAATATGAAAACAACTTTTGTCCATTTTATTACTTTAATTCATTTGGTCAAGTTTTTGATCACTAATGCTAGACTGATTGGACCGATCGAAATCATACCGTTCAACGTGGTCTGGTCCGGTCTTAGAGGGTATTTCGGTCTAGTCCAGCCCAAAAAAAATTAGGATTGAAGTGTTCGGTCTGGTCCAAAAACATGGTCAACGGTCCGGTCACCCCTAACGATAGCAATAACAAACCTTGTTACAATTAATATCATATCGGATGGAAAATTTATATATTAACTAATTACTTAATATTATATAAATAATCGTTTAATAACAAAAAAAATCAAGGGACAATCTCGATCGAAAAGATGAATAACTAAAGAAATAAGGTGGCAAACACACTGGCGCACACAAGCTAAAGCTTGATTACGTGTGACTATATATAGAAAGAGAGAGGATGCCAAGCACTGTTAACTTCATACTTGATTTTGTGATTTATAATTCTTTCATTTATCATTAACGTGGATTGTTAGTTTTGTTATTCTTTTTCACTTTATTGGTGGGTTTGGTTATACCATTACCATATCGTACCAAACTATTATTTCGATATACTAAATTTCGGTATAGCAAAATTTTAGTACGATAATAATAATCAATTTTAACATAGAAAATCTGATATAATATTAGTTATAGAAGTCGTGGTACCATATTCGTACTGAACCCACTCCTAGTTTAAACAGCAACATTATCAGTATTTTAAAAACATTTCAGTGTTATGAAAGGTTTTGTTTGAATAAAGGAAGTTTATAATTGAATTATACAAAGATAGCATTGTTTTTTGTAAAATTATTTAATTAAAATAACTAACAAAATAGATATTCTCGCTCATTTGGCTCTTTAGACCTAGTTGGCCTCTTTAGCTCTTTACTTAATAAAGTAATAACATAAATATAGGTTATACTTTTTTTAATGCAACTTATTTCCTTTATATTATTTAATGAAAAAAAGAAAAACAATAAAAAATTTAATAACCTATTTTAAATAAAGATTGTGGGTTGGTTGCTAAATTATGCTTTATATTTTAAGGGAAAAAAAGGAAGCTCTATAGTTGACGTTGTTTTTATTTGTCATATAGGTTGCACCAAAACTGTTCTTAGCATTAACCATGATCCCACATGCCACACAAGCTTCTTACATGGGATCAGAAAATATTTTATTCATATTTTACGAGAACAAGAATCAAATCTTAGTCGTATTTTTTAACACTTCAAAATAGTTTATTTAGTCGGTGAATCGATACACTGGTAAGCTTTATTGACGAGTAATGAATACATCACCACTGGTGTCTGCCAACTCGACTTCCTTACAAATGCTCATAAAAAAAACATGGCAATTAGGAATTTGTCACGATCAATAATCGTAACAAAAGCCTTTTGTCACGGTTGTTGACCATGGCAACTAGCATCGAGACAAACACGTTTGTCACAGTTGAAAACCGTGACAAGTCCCATAGAAAAGTGTGAATTTAAACTGTAACAATGAATATATATTGCCACGATCGTTGACCGTGGCTATTTATCACGATCATTGACCATGACAATTACAAAAATTTGCTATGGTTGTTAACTGTGGCAATGTGTAAGGTTTGCTACGGTTATTAACCGTGAAAAGTGTAAAACATTTATTGCTCAATTTTGTCATAGTTGTTTGTCACGGTCATGGACCATGATAATTATTAAATTAAAATAATTATTTAAAAATATGAAAACCAAATTTTTTTCACTGTCTAAAAGTAAATATAAAACGATGTATTTTGACATCAAGCTTCAATCACATTATAATAATGCTAATATCTACCGACATTAAAAGCAAAATGCAAATAATAAAATCAATCACTATATAAAGTTGGCTAAAGAACAATTAGAACTACAAGTTTAACATATCCTAATTAATGTCCAAATAATAGACTAGAAGTTTAACATATCCAAACTATAACAATTAGAACTAGAACTTAATAAAATATACTGGCCACACTACAAAACTACTTAAAACTTCTCCGATAGTGTTAGCATACCCTTATATATCAAGATACAAAGATTCACTATCATCCTCCAAAATACGGACGACGTTCACTTTTTTTTTGAATTAAAGTATCCGACGATGATGGACAACCGTTCCCGCTTCCACCGACTTTATGAAACCCTTTGTAATTACCCTCTTGTTACTAAGATATTTTAATTTGACAAGTTTAGGAGTTGAAGATGTTGAATTTGGAGTTGCGTACGGAGTAATAGAAGGAGAGGGATTTGGAGTTTGTAAAGGCCTGTTGAAGGTGCATAACTTAGATAAAATTGTGGAGGCAAAAAAACTTGGCTCGTTGAAGAAACCACTTTCAAGATAAGTTGCATATTTGAGTTCACCACTTCGAATTTTTTGAAATTTCATTCATCATATTCTTCTTCATGTTTTGTATTTTTGACCGAATAGGAGTTATAGCTTTCATTTTGGTTTTTGACACTGGACATACACCACGAGTCCGTCCCTTCTTGTCCTTGCCAAAAGCTTGTGTTAAGGCATCATTTTCTAAAGACGTATAGCTTGCCGAGTCTTGGCTCCTTCTCAACTCATTCAGTTTTTGCTACAAAATATGTTAGTTAAAAATTTTATATGTATATATTCAACTTATAAGTGACATCAACAACTCGAGTTAATTAAAAAATCAACTTACAATTTCTTCAACAACATTAGGGTGAAGTTGGCCTGTTTTAGGTTATTTTTGTGCTTCAATATATACTTCAGTTTGTTCAGGTAATTGCCTCTCAGGATTTGCAAATGGTGCCAAAAGCAAAATTAAATAAAAGTTTGAATGACATATGCTTATACTAAAAATAGCATATGTATGTACCATCTCCTCAGTCTTTTCAGCATAATAACATGGTAATTTAAGCACACTTTAAATTGGTCAAATGTAAAGAAATAATATAGTTTGAATCAATATATACATATTATGCAGCCCTTAAATCATGTAATTAAACACCATAATTTCTTCACAGGAACTAGGCAATAATATAGTTTCAAGATTTTTTTCGCTCTCCCTTGCATGTTTTCAAACATGAAGAAAAGAAAAGCGGTGGAGGTGTAGAGCTAATACCAAACCAGCGGCGCCGTGATCCACCCACCCTCCCTCCCTC
This sequence comes from Lonicera japonica, assembly GCA_021464415.1. Classification (NCBI taxonomy): domain Eukaryota; kingdom Viridiplantae; phylum Streptophyta; class Magnoliopsida; order Dipsacales; family Caprifoliaceae; genus Lonicera; species Lonicera japonica. The sequence goes on along the minus strand of JAKCWG010000125.1, from coordinate 42,233 downwards.
TCCATATCTATAGTTTCAATTACAAACCCCTTACCCTCACATTGGTTCGATAAAATCACCAAACCCTTATCTCAAATTCTCCCTCCTCAAAATGCCCCTCACAATTAATTTCACCTCACCCTCTCCCATCTCAATCTCAATCCCAACATAAGAACAACAATCCTCACTTTGAAATTCTTACCCAACTCCATATACCATTTAAATCTATTAACCCACCTCATGTTCCATCGCAAAATAACCACTCTACTATTTCTTTAGAACCAGAACGTACAATTTAAAAAAAATTGAAAAATAAACTGACAAAAATCCATAAATACCTCTCAAATACCAAAAGAAGCACCGGTGATAGTGACAACTTTCTCCTCTATATCTTCAATGAAGAAAGTACATACAAAAATCAGATTTGAATGCCCCTAAATCAAAACCATCAATTACAAATCTGAAAATCAACTAGAGGCAGGGCGAAGTGGTTCCAAAATTAGTGTTATTAACATTAAAACTCTATTAACACAACTCATTACACCAAAAAGGCATATTAGTGACTACGGGCCTCGCTATATTTGTGACTGCCAATAACAGTCACGAACCTCAAATAGTTATAATATTGCATATTTATGACTCCCTTTAGCAGTCACAATATTTAATATGGATTGTGACTGTCAATGGTAGTCAAAACTAATATAGTTAGTGATAATTACATTTTTTGACTATCAGCATAATCATAAATTATTAATGGCATCAAACAAAACAACATCATTTGATTATGTATACAAATATAAACTTACAAACCCTAGATGACATTAACCCTCACTTTTCTATCCATATGGCTCTCATTTTCTTAGATCTCCTCTCGTATGCTCACCTTTCATCCACTCTCTCAGATTCTTTAAATCTTGCCTGTTGATTTTACCCTAACTTGCCAAATAATTTACGCTCTCAGATTATCTAGATTTTACACATCTCACCATTGATTTTGCCCTAGCTTGTCAGTATACAATTTCACTATCTGGCCGCTAGTGTACATAAGGTAAGATTACTTGTTCGAATATGCAATTTCACGTCTCTCACTCCTTACGATTTCACCATCTTCCTCAATTGGGGCTTTGTGCGAAACAAGTTGTGACCTTCAGATGTGCGAAACAATTTTATTCTCTACGATTCTAACATATTACTACTATTTTCGTGTTTTTTTCCCTTACTGGAAATGTACTCGTCCATAATAGCTTTCTGCATTGCCTTTGTGCTGACATATAGTTCTCATTTCTTTACTTGACCACAAAAGCTTTATGTATTATATTTATAAAACATTTTAAATCTAAACTATACAGTTCCCATTTCCTTATTTGTTTTATTTATGATATAATAGATTGGTTGGTTGTAAATATGGTTTTGCTTTTTTGATAAAGAAGATAGAAATAGAATTGGGATGAATTAAAATTAAAATTAAAATAGTCGGGTTCCAATCTATCTTTGTCTTTCTTTCTAATGATAATTTTTATGTTTACCTTATCTCACGAGGGAAGAAAATATGTCTTCTTTCGAGATTGGCCCAAATTGTCAGTTTTACTCTTTTTTACTTTGTCATTGATTAGAGTTAAAGAAAGGGTGGATAGGAATTCTTTAGGTGAAAGAAATTATTTTTCGTGTTTTAGTTAATTTTGCATTGATCTTGAAGAACGACTTTGGGTTGGTGGGAAACTTTGATCACTATTAAAAGTAAAGTAAAATTTGATGGTCATTATTACATACAAGGAATTGAGTTTAATTTAAGAAACATTGAAGAGTGCATTCATTTTCTATTTCAATTGCTTATTATTATTATTATTATTATTATTATTATTATTATTATTTGTGTATCACCTTTATGAACCATCAAATCAAATAAGATGGAATTGAATTCCTTGTACAATAGCACTTTATATATATATATAGGGTCATGTTAACATAGGGCACACGTTAAGTACCCATTTTGGAAATAATTAACTCCCAACATGCATTAAATATGGCACAGATTCTCATACAAGATTTTATTATTTCCATTTATAGTAGCTTTAACATGTGTCCTAAGGGCACATGTTATCATTTTCCATATATATAATCTATATATAAAAAACCATGAATTAGGTGAAGTTTGCAAATGTTATTTTTACTGGCTCATATTTGGATAGAAATTGTCAATTGACATTAATAGATTGTTATCGAATTGGAGAACTTTTCGGATAGAGAAAAGCAAATGAGATGGAGAGAGAGATTGATGGAAAATGAAAGAGAAAGTGAATAAAATTCAGAATTTTCGTAGCTTTTAGAGCAATTTTTTTAAAAAAAATGTGAACTATTGATGACATAATATACTATCATCAATCTGCTGGCTTCATATTTCCCAAACACACTTAAACCACCCCCTTTACAATTTACCTATACAAAAATCCATTATTTCCATTGTAAACCCATCTTCTCTACTAATTTGAGCAAATGGGTATGATCACTTTGTTAATGCGGATTTAGTTTTTACATTAGAAATATGTGTTGGCGTTATATTGACTTTAATTCATGAAGATCTGTATTTTTTTTATAATGTGAACTATTTTTGTTTGGTCTTTCTCAGCCATTTCTTTGGTTATCTCTAGCTGGGAAGAATTTTTCCCAGTTCATTTCAGAATTGATTTTACCATTGTTTTTATTTTACCCCTAATGTGAATGTTCTCTAGTAATTGCCCACATATAAACCACTTAGTATTTTTGTTCCAATTATTGACCCTTTAGGATTTAACTATTGTCTAATTTAACAAGTAGTTTGATTTAAAAGTGTGGATCTTCAATTCTTAAAGTCGTAGATATGTATGAATGTTAACGCATTTAACTGCGCGGCTGACGCACTTGGCTGTTGCGTTATCGCATTTTTTTGTGCCTTTTGCAATTTAAATGAATTTGGTAGTATAAGGGGGTAGTCAAAAACTAAGGAAATATGATTGAATGACCCACTGAATGAATGCCTAAATATGAGAAAATATTATGTAATACTAAAATACCAAGTACGGCGCCAAAAAAGCTTGGTACATAAATTTTATAAGGTGAGAGCCTAATAACTCACTATGAAGCTTCACTATTAAAATTATATGATAAATCAATATATATTGCATAATTACTATAAATAAATAAGGTTTTGTAAGAATACATTCCCTTTTTTTTTAAAGTCTTTCTTCTTCTTTTTGCCCGATTTCTATCTCTCGCGTGTACCGTTCTATTGTATAGAAAATAAAATCTAATAAATAAAATAACAAGCTAATGTACTAAATCTCATTTTTATATTTGTAAAAGCTAATGATGAATTTTCCATGTGTTATTTTGGCTTTGAAGTTTGAATATTTCATATATATTTTAGGTTTTTATTCCTATTTTACCATAAGAATGAGCTTCTGAGCTGTGTAGTGCTTGCCTTCCTCATTACATTCCTAAGGTGAGCATTACTTAATCTTTTTGTTCCTATTAATTCCATACTTGATTTTGAAAATAAAATGTCTTTTTGTGTGTTTGATTGGTGTTCATGAAAAATAATTAAATTCCTTGGAATTGCCTTAAGTAGAAAACTGTTTCATTAATTTCACCAATTTACTTGTCAATTGATCACTATTGCCTTATTACTAGAATAATGCATCAAATCCAAAGCACTAAGACCATGCAAACAGGTTCACGTAATTATGGCAACTCTAGTGTTAGCATGACCTTGCAATGATGCATTTTCATGAAGTTTAGTTTTCCTCAAATGTGAATCGCAGATCGCGGAAAAAAATTGTAAAACAGGGATGAAAGAGGGAATATGTTGAGTTGTGTACTAGTGCTGATGTTCGTGGCTATTAACTGTGAACATTATATGAAATTGTAATATAATTTCAATTCATGCATTCCTAATTACACTCATTGAATTTTTTATTTATTGTATAGTAGGAGCATGGTTTGAACTCTATATTGCTAGTTATAGTGATTGAATATTGTTTGTTATTATTGTCTGATTGAATTTGGTGTTTTACTTGCATAATTTCATTTTTTGACGTACTAGGGATTCACCTTGATGTAGTAATTTGTTTGTAATCAATAAAGGTTGTGAACACTTACAAATGGTGTTCATAAGCACTTATATTTTACCTTTTTCTGGTGTAGGGTTTCTAAATTCATTGAGGAAAATAATTGGATTGTAGGCAAATAAAAATTGGTTTTTCAATATTTTTTAGTTATTTTTTTTATTTTTTTTCAACATTCGTGACCGTCAAGAATGGTCACAAATTACTCATGTTATGATTGAAATCGTGACTAACTTGTGACTATCATTGGTAGTCATAAATTTTGGATTTGTGACTGTCCTTGACAGTCACAAATTACACCAGCTGTGACTACCACTGTGACTCGCTTGTAATTGTTATTGACAGTCACAAATGTTAGATTTGAGACTATTATTAACAATCACAAATACAAATTTTTTTTTCTGCCATTAACAGTCACAAATACAAAATTTGTGACTACCAATGACAGTCATAAATTGTCTTTGTGACTGCCATGGAAAATTATCTTGAAAAGTCATATAAATAGGGTTTTATGAATGCTTCATGACTGTTTTCCTCCCATGTTAGCCTAAAAAGCAATAAAGAAGGAGAGGGCATACAAAATATCTTATGACTTTTGATTTTGTGACAGTCATTTATGACTATTTTAACCATTTGTGATAGTTTTTGGCAGTCACAAAAACCCGATTCTGGTGTAGTGACTAAAAGTAAGATTCAAGTACCACAATGAAAAACTCACTTAATTTGAATCGAGTGAGAGAGATGAAGAGCACCGGTGGCGAGAATGGTGGGGTGAAGTGGGGTGTTAAACGGCAGCAAGAGAAAGGGAGTATATGAATTACGACTTAGGGGGAGAGGGTTGAAGCAAGAGAATAATGATATTATAGTTTCTTTATGATCTTATATAAAAGTAATAATAAAAAAAAGAAGCAAACGACGTCATATTATAGTTATTAACATTAAAGTTATGTAGGAGATACATTTACCACTGTTAATGACCATGAAAACATTTTCCATAGTCATTAATTGTGACAAAATGTGATATCAATCATCACAGTCATTGACTGTGACAATTATGTGATGGTCATTAGCTGTGACAAATTGTTGTTTATACTTTATACAACGTGACAAATCTATATTTTTAATGTAGTGACAAGAGCGTATTCTTCTTTTATAGTATGGGAAATGAACAAGCCTGATGAAACGTCTTTATTTCCGTGCATTGTACCCTTAGATGGAGGATGGGTGATCAACTTAGGGTTTTCTTCAATAGCTATGCTTAACCATTTTAAAGGTGTTAATTTTTGTGGTGGGGACTTTTTTTTGGCCAAGATATGATTGGTAGTTATTCATTTGAGGGGAAGAATGTTGATAATGGTGATTATTTTGGACAATTTGATTTGAATAATAAAGGAGTGAATCACATCTTTTAATGTTCCACTGTTGAAATTGTTGGAGTTTAAATGGTACGTATACAAGATAAAAATATTCACTATTATGATATGCATTTATAATGTAGTTATATATATATATATATATATTAGTGTAGCTTAATGTCAAAACATTTTAATTTGTTTCTAGAGTATATAATATTTTACTATACTTAAAATACTTTTGTAAAAATAAAAATGCTTTGACATTAGACTTCCCGTATTTTTGTTGCTTAAATAAATGCTCCTTTCTCCAACTTATATATATGATTAAGGATATAAAGAAATTCTTTAGGTATACATTTTCTTGACATAAATTTATTTATGATTTTCGAACAAATTTTTTCTAATATATTTTATTATGAATACCAAATATTAAAATGATATTTTAATACACATCCAAGCAAAAAGATAAACACATGTTTGCGATTTCGACTATCATAATTTAATTAAAAGAAGGATAACGATACTGATAAAGACCAATAGCTTTTGGTAAAGCAATATATTACCTATAAACCATAATCCACTATATGCAAGTTAACGCATTAATTGTCAAAAATCATATCAATTTGATTTTAAAATAGTATTGATTATGACTTATATATACACCTTTTTTTAGGTATACACATTGGCATATCGAAGTAACAAAATAGAAGCATAAGCTCATAAAAATAACAAACTAGAAGTCATACTTCTTGGGGTGATTTATGTAATAGTGGTAGTGTCTCTATGCCTTTTCATAGCATTGATAGTGAGGGTTGCAAGAAGAGGAATTTATTTGTGCGCAACTCATTAAGCTAATGGAATCGACACATCAAGCCGAGCAAAAAAGTATGAATAAGAGCCTCGCCTTTGTTATTACTGGATTCGTCAAGCTTTGCCATGAAAGTGCTGACCCAAATTCTGAGTTGGCCGCCAATTTGGTTAAGATGAATGTCGATGTAATGGACCTTCTATGTTAATCCTCTTCTTTTTTCTTTTTGGTTTTTAGTACACATGTTGTAAAAGCAATTATAGCTTTGCTAGACATAGAATTGCTATAGTAAGTTGGATCATACACTTTCGTAGTTATACGTCACTCTAGCAATAGCCATATTTTCTCTAAGAATATAGTTATTTTATTTTACCCCTAACAAGGTTTATTTCAATTTTCAAATCAATCATATTCATTAAATTACGGTTAGTGAACATATTTCTTTTAAGTGGAGGGAAATCGCCTTTCTTTAGTTATGTGAAAAAAGTTTAGTAGTAAGATTATTCTTAGATAAATTACAATATACATATAGTTACTAATTTATTATCCTTTTATTTTAATAAAATAATGTTAATGGTTGTTTCATTCATTAAAAAAATTAATCTTGTTAATTAATTTCTTTTACTATATTAGAGTGAAACATTTGTTGAATTATTAAGTTGTAAAAATAAAGGGTCCATTTTCATTTTCAGAATTAAATCATATCGTGTATGAAATTAACTCATTCTTTAGAAAACTAAAAGTCAAAAATAGAATCTTAACTAGAATGGAGGTTTTACATACTAAAACATCATATATATTTATTTCTTGTTCAAAATTTATTCTTCGATAATTATTAATTTTGGTTTGCTTATTCATCATAAAATATTGTGCCAGACATATTGAATTTTATTATGGATACAAGCAAAATCGAAGCAGGAAAAATGCAACTTGAAAAAGAAGAATTCAACTTGGCTCAGTTACTGGAGAATGTTGTTGATATGTATTACCTGATTGGTGTCACAAAAGGCGCAGATGTTATACTCAATCGGGTTTGTCTTAAAGCTACATCACATTAACGGCGACCGAGGCAAGCTTAAGTAAATCCTTTGCAATTTATTAAGCTGTGCTATTAAGTTTACTTCTGAAGGCCATATCACACTTCGCACGTTTGTCCAGAAAACGTGCAGAAAAAATTCCATAATCCCGTATAACCAAAAAGGCCTTACGAGGTTTTTGTTAAGGATGTGTTCTAAGAATAATAAAAGTTTGAGCGAGTATGAAGAGCTTCGCGTATTTCAAACAAATTTAAATTGCATGGAGTTTATATTTGAAGTGAAAAAAAACAAGTATATGGATTCTTAAAGAAAAGCAAAAGTCGGTTTTTGAATACTTTGTTCAAGTTAAAGAAATTGCTCATAGACAAGGCTGTGGTTTAGGATTTAGTATTGTTCAATCTTTGGCAAGCAATTTAGCTCGTGTTGTATTTATTTATTTGTATAACACCTTATTTTTCTTGTGAACTATTTGATTTGATTTATAGTTTTAATGAAGATATACATGCTTTAGATTCGATTAATGGGCTGTGAAATTAAGATTGTTGATAAAAAGCTAAGAGAAAAAGACACTTGTTTCCAATTCAATATATTCCTTACTACATGTAATCCTATATCCACCACCGACATCGAAAAATAAGAAAACAACAAGCAAAACGAACGCCTTTCGTCGATTGATTTTCACCAATATTTTTAGTTAATTACTTCGTCCCCTGCATATAGAACGAAAGGACCACACGTAATACTTATAATCTCAAGTGAAGAACAGAGAAAAATTTCAAAAAAATCTATTGAAAATTTGGGGGTAAAGGTTTCTATTTTAAAGGGAAATATGGATCTTACTCGAAAATAAAGGCATTTCAATGTAGTTCTTCAAAATGAACAGAGGCAAACTTAAAATGATCAGTTGCAAAAATCTTAGTTCGAAAGTAGTAATTCAAATATAAATAAAAAGTCATTAAGTTGTGATCATAATGCGCGAAAGTCAAATGCTAAACTCTCATCAAGATTCACATTGTTAGTGATCGATGCTTCATTTGGTCCGTTTTCAAACTTATATTCAGTAGTGGAAAACTTTATAAAAGAAACTCAAAATTCTTTAGAATGCAAAGTTTTTTGGCTAGACAATATGGTGACTCGGCACACTAATTTGGTTAATTAAACTCACAAAATGGAGCACTTTTTGATGAAACTATTTCATGGGTCACATTTGTACCAAGTTCTTGAGCTTCTGCTTGAATTTGGAGGAATCAAGTCGACTTGACTCGGGTTTTCCTTTACTCGAGAGAAGAAGCATGATTTTGATGAATTGGTGATACATAAATGTGGTGAGAAACTAATTATTGATGAGAAGAAGCCTTTGAAGGAGAAAAAAGTGTTGGTTGTTGAAGATGTAATTGCCTTGAGAAAATTGGCTTTTACTTGTCTTTTAAAAATTGGTGCAATTGTGAGTGTTTGTGAAAATGGGAAGGAAGCCTTTGATAGAGTGTGTAAAGCTTTAAAAGATCAAATATAGGAAGGATCTTCTATGTCTTTACCTTATGATTACATTTTCATGGATTGGCAGGTAATATTAATTTTACACATTTTAATTCTCATTTAACTTTAAAAAAAGTAGTTGTAATCATTCAAGTATTCATCAATTCAACTACTGACATGTTACATTGCGTACTAAAACTTTTTATTTATTCTTTGGATACAAATATATAGGGCCAAAACAACATTTATCCACATACACACACACACATATATACGGATTGGATTCGGTGCGGATTATCCGTATGCAGACAATATCTTTAGCAATGAATTTTTGTAGCTAAAAATATATCCCAATATTTTGGAGACAAAAATTACTCAATAAAAGATTGGTTCGTGTATAGACTATCTTGACTAGATCTGGACTCACATATATATCACTGATTCAAGTGATATACACACTCAAACTCACACAAACAAGTGTATGTATGTAAATATTATGAATGAACTAAGATACATAAAACTATATCAATTAGATTATCTTATATTTGAAAACATGTGCTTTGTATTTGTTTAAGAAGATGCCAGTGATGGATGGATATGAAGCAACAAGAATGATATAATTCATGAGAAAGAGTATGTAATTCACATTTCTATTATTGTACTAACAGCTGATCCAATTGGTAAAGAGTTTTTAAACAAGACTACGAATGCATATATGGTCTTTGTCACGCATGAACCATTATACGCTTTAGTTTGTAATATAGTTTGATGGTAAGAAATCCTAAAGTCTAGATTTTAGTGGAAATTCAAGTATGAACTGCATTTCGAATGACCCAATTGGTCTAGTTTTGCATTTACTAATTACGGATAACCCTAACATTTGTTTTTCAATTTTTGAACTTTTATTAGTTTTTGAATTCACTCTTTATTACGCAATTTTTATTTTATTTATTTATTTATTTTAAGTTTATTCGCATGTTTCCTTAGTACAATTAGGAAGCCTTTTTAGGTAGTTAACTTGTGCCTGTAATTTTCCTTTTCTTTTGCACCTTATGACTAAATTGGCCTTGCCTCTAGTTGGATAACTTTGGGTGTTAGTCTACTTCCCCTTTTCCAAACCTTTTTATCATCTTATCATTCTTCTTTTTCTTTTTTTCCAAATAATTTGCGTTAGCTTTAAACTTAATTGTTGCATTCCCTGTGGATTAGATACTCAAACTTACTTTATTATATGATACGTGCACAATCACTTACACTTGGGTGTTTATAATAGCACACAATGTTTTTGCTGTGTAAATTTTTGGCGCCATTACCAGGGAAAGCGTAGGGAACAATAATAATTATAATAATAACAACAGCAACAACAACAACAACAACAACATAGAGTTCTTAGTTCAGACCAAGTCAATTATACTAAACGTACTTAATCTAATGTATTATACATGCCCACCATTAACTGATAATCCTAAGATATTCACACCAATGCGTGTTTGTATATGTTTATATATATATACCATTGTAATATTGCCCTGAGAGATGGAACAAACCCACTTGCTCTCTCACCCCTTAGATCTCAACACATATATACCCATGCCCACATATATATACACAATAGGCTTAATATTTATACACTCATACCAAAGGGTCCACGCTTTTAAATACATATAATGCATGGTAAGTTCAATGAACAAGACATTGCAAATAACATAGATGGGTATATATACATATTCGTTTTAAGTGCGCATTTATGAATACGCACTTGGCAAAGTTTTAGTCAAAAAGTCACAACTCCTTTCTCTCTCTCAAATAGAAAAACTACACCAAACAAACCCACGTGACTATTAAAAAAAAGGCAAACAAAATGTCCCCTCTCTCTTTAATTACACCAAACAACAGCTCCTCTCTCTCTCAAATTACACCAGAAGCCATTACGAGCTCCTCCTCTTTTTCTAACTACACGACGCACCTCCTCTCTCTCTCTCTCAAATTACACCAGACAAACTACACGAGTAAGCTTCCTCTCTTCTCTCCATTATTTTTTTGTGATTTGTAAATGTGGATGATTAAAACCTAGAATCCTTTTTTTTTAGCCTACATGGGTTTCATTGATTCAAAGATGTAGTTGCTCATTTTTTTGCCTAATTTCGTTTTTGTTGTCTAAATGAATTTGTGTGGCCTACATGGGTTTGATGCTTGATATAGATCTCGTATTTGTTCTAATTTTGGTTTTAAAAGTGGATCTATTTTGGAGTTTTAGCATTTTTCAGTGGTCTCAAATCTCAGTGCTTTATTGATGCATTTTCGAAACTAAGTCTCGAGTAAGCTTCTCTTCATTCCATTAATTTTTTTGTGATTTATAAATATGTGAAATATAAAACTTAGAATCGATTTTTTTTCAGGTTTGATTGATTCAAAGATGTAGACTCGTTTTTTCTGTTAATTTGGTATTCTAATTTCGTTTTTGTTGCTTAATTTACAAATCTAGGTTTTAAAAGTGGGTTTCACATGTTATGAATTTTGGTTTTTTTCATGGGTTTGATGCTTGATATAGATCCGTTTTTGTTCCAATTTCAGTTTTAAAAGTGGGTCTATTTTAATGTTTTAGCATTCTTTAGTGAGTCTCGAATCTCAGTGATTTGATTAATGCAGTTTCGAAACTACAAGGTATTAGCAGGGAATAATTTGAAGGAGTACACTAGTTTTACATTTTTTGGGTTATTTGACTCGAATATTAGTTGCATGAAGTGGATATTAAATTCATGTTAAATTGTTCGAAATATATTGGCATATTGAAATTGCTTCTTCATCAACTGTGGAGGGTAACTCAAATATTGAAGTGGATATTAGATTCATATTGAAACAATGCGAGTGTGGAGAATTAGCGAATGTGAAGATAACGAAGTCAAACAAGAACAATAATCGTGATAGAATATACTACTCGTGTAAAAGGCAAAAGTGCGACTCATTTTTGGGCTGGCAAAATTTCATCAATTGAACAAGTATCAAATATCATTGCCCCACCAAAGGAGCATGACTTGGTTGTTGCACGTGAAAAAATGTTGTTGAAATGGCTAACTATTATATGTTTTTTGTTGTCTACTTGTTTGGCTATAAAAGAACTTATGTAATGTAATTTTTGTTATAAGGAATGGAATTAAACCATCTTGATGTACTGGAATTGAATATTTTTCTTGAATGGAATATACAAGCAATTCAAGCAGGGTTGTCTATTTTTCTTGAATGGAATATACAAACATTTCAAGCATTGTTGTCCATTTTTCTAGAATGGTTGTCTATTTTTCTAGAATGGAATATACAAACATTTCAAGCATTGTTGTTTACTTTTCTTGAATGGAATATACAAGCATTTCGAGCATTCAGACGATTCCTTCAAACATTTAATCTTCAATTAAAAATATACAAGCATTTCATTCAAATATTCACACAATTCAAGAAAGTCAATATTAAACTAAAGAAATACAATTGGGATCATTCGAGTCGAGTCACACAATTCAGTAAAAAAGTCAATATTAAACTAAAGAAATACTCCTCGAGTTCATTCAAAAATATTCACACAATTCTTCGAACACTTAATCTTCAACTAAGAATTAAGAAAGCCAACATTTAGGCTTTTATAATCCCCATCTTCACTTGATGACCCATTATCCTTTTGCAAATTTGTATCACCGCATGTAGAAGACCTACATTATATATAAATATATATATCAACATTGATACTATAATGAAAAAAATAAGACAACATAAATAATAAAATAATTATTTCTTACGGATTTGTGAGTGCCGGACAATTTCGCTTATTATGTGCTTGGCCTACTTTACCACACCCGTGGCAACGTCTATCTTTTTTATTTTTGGCTCTAGCCATTGCCTTATCTTTTCCTCTTTTCAACCTTTTGTCGCACCTTTTTGCTCGCACTTGATCGGGTTCATTAAAATTATTTTAAAAAGTACAAGAAGCATGCGCACTAGTACCATCACCTAATGGATTACTTTTCTTGGTTAAGGTCATTACACCCATGCGGCTACTAAGAAACTGGTTAATTTGCTCATTAATGCTACACAATCCATCAGTAAATATCTTTCTTGTTTCTTCACATACTAGGGACTTGTCAACTAAATCCAAAAATGATTGGATAAATTGACTCCGCGTCAAAAGATAAGAATTGTCAGGGGCTATTTGCATGCCTTTATCATCATTCACTATCCCCAATTTTGCAGACTTAGTCCACCTTTTTAAGATGTATTTATGGGGCAATATTTCAACATCAAATTTCATCAACTATGAGATAATGTGCGTACATGGGATTCCTGCGCTTTCGAACTTTTTACAACTACAAAAAACCAAATCCAACTCCTTGTCGTAAACGATTTCGCGGACTTTACTTGTTGCGAACTTCTTTCTTTGAATTTGATACACACGGTGATTGTTGGTATCCCTAACAAACTGCAACTTGTAGTTAAAGCTGTCACACACTTCATTCTCAAACTTGTAATACATCTCATTTGTGTAAATATCAACCATTTGCACCAAAAAGTCATAATTTATTCTAAGTTTAGGTTTCTCAATTACATCTTTGTGATCGGCCATTAACTCCTCATGACATTGGCGCTGTATCATAAAATCTACTAATGAATTATTATTCGAAACAAATTTTTTGAAAAATGCATGATCACTTTTTGCTCGTTGACTGCTTGACATGTCAGTTGAGAAAACGTGATTCACATATACAGGAATCCATCTTAAACGAAGTTTATATTGGTCTTGCAACCACTTGTTTCCTTCTAACCCACTTTTCTTAATATACTTTCCCATTGTAAATCAAATTCTTTAGGAGTCTCTTATTTCTAAATGCAAGTCGAAAACTCACTCTTATAAATACTATACTTCACTGCATCAATTTTCTCAGAAAAATTCATTAATATATGCCAACTATAATACATGTCAAAAGAATTAAATAAAGTGTTAAAAAGATACGCTATGTATATAAATATTTTCAATAATATATACAAACTACAATACCTGTGAAAAGTATTTGGAAGAACAAGAGGGAATGCCTTAGTCATAGCTGGGTCTTGATCGGTAATAATCATTTTCGAGGCACCACCGTGCATACTTTTCAAAAATTGATTAAATAACCATAGAAAATTATCAACGGTCTCATAATTTAAAATTCCACACGCAAAAACAATTATTTGACCATAATTGTTAACCCCCATTATTGGTGCAAATATCAGGCCATACCGATTAGTGTTATAAGTAGTATCAAACATTATAACATCACCGAAAAATTTGTAAGCCTGCCTTAAACTTGCATCGGACCAAAAACAACAAGTTATCTTTCGTTCCTCGTCGACCTCAATTTGAAAAGTAAACGAGGGATTCTTTCCTTGTTCCAATTTTAAATACTCATAAAACATTTCACTATCGCACCCTTCATATAAGCACATACATCCCTTTCATGATTATACAAATCTCTTTGAGTGCACCTAATATTTTCTATACCTCCAGATTGTACTCCAAGAAAATTAAATTGTTGATGCTGAGGTATATTCACCATGGAGAACTATTTAGTTAAAGACTTTGTTGCTGTTGAAATGTTACGATGGGACCTTAAAAGGTGAACCTTTGATAGTGTTAATAGCGGGTGGCTGTGCTCTTCATTAAAAATATTAATAATGTATTTTTTGGAGTTTGATTTTAAAACTGCAATTTTGGTAGTACAATCCTCAGCTAAGCTTCCTCGACGTTTTTTGTTTCCAACATCAGTGATTCTTGAAGATTTTCGTTGTTTAAAACAAACATACTTCTTCCTTCTTATTTCACCACTTCCCGGCTCTTTCTGAGAAGTCCAAGCCCTTACACTAAACCCAGCCGCTTTAGTATAAGCATTGTAGAATGTCACAACATCATCTATTATGTCAAATTCTTGCCATTTTTTGGCCTCAAATCATCTGATACTTGAGGAGCATATGTCAAATTATCTTTTTCCAAGCTTACTTCTAAATTAGCTTCATTATTCAAATTTTCATAGCTCACCCCTACTTCATCCAAGTTTACTTCTAAATTAGCTTCATTATTCACATCACCACAGCTAGCCCCTACTTCACTGTCCAAGTCTTCCATTTCTCACAAAAAATTGTAATTGACCTATATAAAATGCATATAATATCAAATTTCTTAAATTTGAGCTAAATAAACCAAAAAAGATGTAAAACTAGTGTACTTTATCAAGTTATTCCCTACTAAAACCTTTGAGTTTCGAAAATGCATCAATAAAGCACTGAGATTCGAGACCACTGAAGAATGCTAAAACACCAAAATAGATCCACTTTTAAAACCGAAATTAGAACAAATACGAGATCTATATCAATCATCAAACCTATGTAGGCAACATAAATTCAGTTAGGCAAAAAAAATGAAATTAGGCAAAAAAAATGAGCAGCTACATCTTTGAATCAATCAAACCCACGTAGGCAAAAAAAAAGATTCTAGGTTTTAATCATTCACATTTAAAAATCACAAAAAAAACAATGGAGAGAAGAGAGGAAGCTTACTCGTGTCGTTTGTCTAGTGTAATTTGAGAGAGAGAGAGGAGCTGCGTCGTGTAGATAGAGAGGGGAGCTGTTGTTTGGTGTAATTAGAGAAAGAGAGAACATTTTGTTTTCCTTTTTTTTAATAGTCACGTGGGTTTGTCTGGTGTAGTTTGTCTATTTGAGAGAGAGAGAGAGAGGAGTTGTGACTTTTTTACTAAAACTTTGCTAAGTGCGTACACATAAATGCGCACTTGAAACGAACTGTACATATATATATATATATATGTATATATACTTATGTACATTTTTATTTACATAAGCACATGCGCCCCTTTCTGTTTTGAACAATAACCTCGAATGCATGACCTGTATAGGTTAAAGCAAAAAACTAACCCCCTTGTGTGCACATTTTTTTTTCCAGGTAGCCTACACTCGAAATCTATATGCTGAAGGATAAGGTTAGTGGTGGAGAATTATATGTATATATATTAGATAAAAACGATCTTTGTGTTTGTGGAGTAAATAAATACACACCTAAAATCACAATTTCTCTTTTGTTAGGTCACCCCTTACATTATATATCCATATTAATATCCAAACTTAAATATGTAACTGCGTATACATGTATATGTGCAGGTCTATGTATGTGTGCATCCCCTTAAATAAAAAATAATCATAAAAAAAAACTATACACCAAGCTCATAGAAGTACATGGCACCTCAAGTATCCTATTTATGCTTATGGGATCCAATGAGCAATGAAAGTTTCCTCCACTTTCTTACCCGGGTCTATATGAACAAGTATATACCTGACCTTTATTACACCTCAGTGAAAGTGTCACACCTCGTATCCTGATTTTCTAGAATTTTTAGCTAATTTTGGGCCAACAGGCTCTTGTTTATGGAAAACAGGCGACTGTTAGAGGTTGGCCTTGTACATTTTAGGTTCGCTATTGGACAGACCGTCCAACAGGCGCGCCTATTGTTAGGTCCTGTTTATGTCCAACAGGCGCGCTTGTTTTTAGGTTGGTTGGTGACGTTCTTTAGAGTTCCAGACTCTTTTTTCTCCCTTATAATATGTATATATATCATCCCATGTTGAGAGAAAGGGTTTTCACTATATTTTCTCTCATTCTTCTCTCTACATTTATATCTCTAGAACACTTCTGGATCATGTTTCAGTTTTAGGAAAGATTAACCCCGGAATCGAGGGGATTATGATGGCGTAGAGATTGCAAAGTCTCATTGATTGTAGCCATGAGAGAGCCGGGTATAAGGCCATGTATGTTGTTTGATATGAACATGTGTTTTGGATGTAATTGTTAATATATCTATGTGGTACTTTTTCATACATGTTTTTCATCCATAGGTACTAGCGGTGAGGACGTGGGATGGGATGGTGAGAGCTCGTGGAAGAATTCTAGAACTAGTTGTAGTTCAGATAAAAGATTTTTGTTGTATTTTGATATCATTGTAATTTGTAAGAGAGTCGTATTATATTATTCATTTTTATCGCGGACTAATAGAATACAACTCTCTTACAAATTACAATGATATCAAAATACAACGAAAATCTTCTATCCAAACTACAACTACTTTTAGAATTCTCCCACAAGATCTCACCATCCCATCCCATGTCCTCACCGCGAGTACCTATGGATGAAAAACATGTATAAAAAAGTACACTGTATACAGAGGATAAAAGAATACCACAGAGATATATTAACAATAACATCCGAAACACATGTTCATATCAAACAACATACATGGCCTCATAATCGGCTCTCTTATGGCTACATGCCAAGTACCACCATGCCAATCCTTGCCTCACCTCACCCATGCTCTCTCAACGGACATTGCAACCCGGGCTATTGGATCTTGGCTAATCTCGACAGGTGTACTTAAACATGTACCAATCAATCACCATGTCATCATAGCCAACACATACACAACAAAGCCAGCAAACATAGCATAGAGCCAAAGAATACGCCATATAAGATGAATACAATAATAAAGGAATGCATACAAAATACTTTTCATACCTTAATCCATATAATCATACTTTAACCGAAGCCTCAATCAATGAAACTTTACAATCTCTACGCCATTATGATCCCCTCGATTCCGGGGACAATCTTTCTTAAAGTTGAAACATGATCCGGAAGTGTTCTGGAGATATAAATGTAGAGAGAAAAATGAGAGAAAATATAGAGAAAACCATTTCTCTCAACAGGGGATGATATATATATATATATAAAGGAGAAAGAAGGGTTTGGAACTCTAAAGAACCTCATCAACCGACCTAACAACAGGCGCCTATTAGACAGGTAACAGGCGTCTGTTTTCTATAAACAGGCTCCTGTCCAACAACGAACCTAAAATGCATAAGACCAACCCCCAACAATCGCTTGTTTTCCATAAACAAGTGTCTGTTGGCCCAAAATCTGCAAAATGAACTAAAAATTCTAGAAAATCAGGACACAGGGTGTGACAAAGTATAAATTTACCTATAACTAGCGACCTTACCAATTAATCAATCTATCTGAATAAACCCTTAATTAACCCATCAAATTGAAACTAAAAAGAATAATTCATAACTACACCGTACATATCTTACATATATTATATACACACATTATATTGGATTAACATAGGTCTAAAGTTTAAATCCCCTACATACCTCGATTCGCTATTTGATTATTGGAATTTTGTTCTCGATCACCGGCCGCCTCTGTAGACGCTATTTCTCCTAAAATAGTCGAATGGAAAAGGATTAGGGTTTTGTGGTGTCCCTCTTTCTTGTGGTGGAAGGTAAAGTCTGCCAAAAAAAAAAACAACGTATCCCCTCCAATACTAAAACCCATAGAAAATAAGAAAGTTGTAGGAAAAATTCCCTTTCCAAATACAACTCAAATTTTGAATTTTTAGTACTCCCAACTATATTACAATTATTAACACGCATAATGATAATATTAAATAAATAACAACATTAATTAATAAATTACGGGACCTTATAGACATTATAATGGCCGATCCAAACTTTTGGCATGTTGTTAAGTATTGTTTGAATTGTGTAGTACTAGAAAGTTTTGAGGCTTATAGATGGAGATGCAAAGCCTGCAATGAGTTATATTTATAAGGCAATGGACAAAGCTAAGGAACAAATTACAAAGAGCTTAGGTACGAAGAAAAGGTACAAGCCTATTTAGGACATTATCGATGAAATATGGAATTTACAATTGCACAGGTGTCTTCATGCAGCTACATATTTTTTCAACCCGAGGTCTCAATATTCTCCTGACTTTGAAGTGGATTACAAGATTAAAATATCCTTTTTAATCTCTGAGATAAACAATTAGACAAATTTACAAAGCCGGAGATAATGTTTGGGATAAATATGGCCATCCAAATAAGAAATAAGAAACAACCGGGTAGGTCATGAACTAGTATTTATAAAATAAATATTCACTAATACTGTGCTTTTTTTTAGCTTTGTGGTAGGAGTCCTATGATGGATGTTGTAAAGAGCTCTCAACGCTTGCTATTCGCATTCTTAGCCTAATTTGTAGTGCTACAAATTGTGAAAAGAATTGGAGTGTTTTTTGATGATGTATAAGTTGATTGCCTTTTATAGGATATTGGAAAAAATACTTGGATTATAGCTTTATATATTATATTAATCTTGAACAAAATTAATAGATACATTTTAAGAGAAGGAATAGATTGGCGCAACAAATACTAGATGCTCTTGTGTTTGTGAACTATAATCTTATACTAGAGCAACGACCCAAAAAAAAGAGTTGTAAGAGGAGAATCCTACGATCCTATTTCATTGTTTGAAATGGAATTTGATAATGAATTGATTGTGGAGAAAGAGGAGATGGTTTTACTTTTGGACCTTGCTTGGATTAATACAAATAATGTTGATTGTTTTCAAGTGGAAAAAATTGAAGAAAGTATCCAAAAGAAAAGGATGAAAGGTATTTTAGTACGATATTAATTCATTATAATTTGTTGGCTAGTTAATATTGTTACAATATCTTTACAATAAATTTATTAAACCATTGTTTATGGCCTAGAAATCTTACTTATGAAAAGAATACCAAGAGAAAGCAAACTTGTAAATAAGAGGTTAAGTGAAGGGCTGTCCTAGAAATCTTACTTACGAAAAGAATATCAAGGGAAAGCAAACTTGTAAATAAGAGGTTAAGTGAAGGGCAAAGTGGACATTGTGCAAGTGAAGAGAAGGGCAATTGTGCCGAAACTAATAATGATCAATGATTTGTGTCACTTTTGTAATTAGTTTGGATGAACTGTTATATTATATAAATTAAATTAAACTTATGTTACTTTTGTAATAATTCGATTTTTAAATTTGATTCGATTTCTGAAACTCAAACCCAGACTCGAACAAGGTTTGATTTTGTGTCCACCAACAAAATTCAAATTTTATATTAGATTCAATTTTTTCATCAAGTGGCTAACCTAAAAAGTGGCAATATCACATTAAGGACCTAAAATGAAGTGTTATATGAAGTGCGTGTACAGCCAAACAGCACCAGAAAAAGTGTATGTACATGTACAACCAATCTTATACATTCATCTAACAAAAATTAAAGCTTCAAATTTTGTACATTAACGTGATAAAAAGTTAAAAGAATAAAAGTTATCAAAATTAAAGCATCAATTTTTTTATCATTTATTTTTATCGAATCTATTAATTAAGTTGTATTTTTATCGTATCATACAATTTATGTAACGTATATTAGTAAAATTATGTGATAAGAACCTTATTTTTAAACTAAACATTGAGCTCAATTTAATAAGTCACACTCGATTAACCTTGCTCTTAAACAAAGGCTTTGTTTGGTTTACGAATTTGAGCATTTAGAAAAAAAAAATATATTTTTTCCTTTATTTGGTAAATATAAATTTCAAAACACACTTTTCTAACAGAGGAAAAAGTAAGAGTAAAGTCATTCTTCTCAAAATTTATGAGATTAATTTTTTCTTGTAATTTTCTAATATTTATTACAAAATTTTTGAATAATAATACCCCTTACTTCAATATTTTTTATATTTTACCAAACAAAAAAAAATTAACAAAAATTTTAGTTTTCTACTTTTATAAAAAAAATTTAATAGAATTAATTTTTCTTCCGTAAAGTCTAAGGGTGGTAAGTTTTTTTTTTTTTTTTTCCAAATTAAAAAAACTCAACTCAAAATCAACTCTACTTTTACGCTTTTCAAAATTTATTTCACTTTTACTTTCTCTTTCTAATTTTTTTTTCAAACACTATAACTTTAAATTCAAAAATCAAAATTAAAAAAAAACATTATAACTATTTTAACATATTTTCAAATTTTAACGAACACATTATTTTAAAAACACAACTTAAAATATCAACCAAACAACAATTAAATATTGAGCTCGATTTAATAAATCACTCGATTTTCGAATTCGACCCATCGCCCTAATTATAAACTACAAAATGTTGACATCTGAGCAGAAAAAGGGAAAAATGAAAAATCTGAATAATATTCATACAGATTCATTCAAGTGCTGAACCAAACCTCATTGTTATAGATCTCGTTTCTTGGAACTGAAATCCTTCATAACATTGACATCCAACGTAAAATGTAGGGCAAATTCTCCTACTGAGTACTGATTTGAAGGGAAAAAAAAGAAAGTTTCAGTCTCCAATTATTGTTAGAAAAAAAAAATAAAAAAAAATAAAAATGGAAGCAGGTGGTGGTTTTAGCGCGGAGGATCTGTCAACAATCGGCGGAATCGCCACCGTTTCGCTCCTTCACTCCTTCATTCCCACACACTGGCTTCCTTTCTCCATTGTTGGCCGTGCTCAGAAATGGACCCTTTCTAGAACCCTTCTAGTCAGTACGTTCTCTCTCTCTCTCTCTATATATATATATACACACACACACACTCTCTCTTTTATATATGTAGATCTTGTCCTTGTTTCTTTTGAATTGATGTTGTTTGCTGAAAGATTGGAGGAAAGGAAAGTTAGGGTCCGTTTGTTAATTTTTTTTTCCCAGAGATTACCTCTTATTTGCCTCTTAATGGTTCAGAGGCTTGAAATTTAGGTGTGTTTGCTTTCTGTTTGAATCTGAATGTTCAATCTAAAGATTAAAGATTTGTTATCAAGTCTGAAAAATTTGTTTCATTTCAAACCTAAATTTTTTCCTCTCCAAACCAAACCGAACATTTTGGGGGTGCTTGTTTCATTGTCTGAATGCTGAATCTGAAGTTTGAAGACTGGATCTAAATATCTGTTTGTTTTCTGTCTGAATACAACATTTGCAAATGCTGGAAAGATATTAGTATGTTCTCTCTCTGTATATATACATGTGTATACACACACCCCTATATATACATCAGTAGCTCTCAGCCTTTGTTTCTTTTGAAGTGCTTTTGTTTTGGAGAAATGGGAAATTAATTTAGATTTTTGGAGCTATTTTTGAACTTTTTGTTTGCTGAAGTTGTTTTCCCCCTCAATTTTTACCCCTCCAAATCAAACTGAACATTTATGTCTTATGAATTAACTAATTAGGTTTGTGAGATCTAGTATTAGGCTATTAGCTAGGTTTGGTCGTGATTGATTTGACAATTGTTGTGATTTGGAATTATGCCTCAGATTTGATGTTTAATCATATCAGTAAATGCAAATGGAAATGGAGTTTAATTTATTGATATCACTTCTTAAACTAAATTAATTTGGAGTTCAAACTGTGTGCAGGACTTGAAGCGGGTTAGGTATTACAAGGTGCTCAAGTGACGTAATAAGTTAATATAATCTACTTTACTTTATGAGACTAACCTTGAGAATCAATCTTTTTACTAGTGATTCCCAGTCAAAAAACTCAAAGATGAGGCAGCCCTCAAAAAATTCATATCAGTTCCTACATCTCCTTCTCAAGTGACGTAATAAGTTAATATAATTTACTTTACTTTACGAGACTAACCTTGAGAATCAATCTTTTTGCTAGCGATTCCCAGTCAAAAAACTCAAAGATGAGGCAGCCCTAAAAAAATTCATATCAGTTCCTACATCTCCTTCCCTTTGGCTAATGAACAGTTCCCTTCCTTCTCCATTTTCCATTAGGTTAGATTCTCCAGCCCTTGCAAACTTGCTCCTTTTGCTAATTGCTTAAAGATTCTTATGGTCAAAAGCTGTGGAGAGATTTGTTAATGATACAAGTTTACTGCAATGAAGGAATGAATTTTGATTTAAGTGCAATTTTCTACCTTTTTCAGGTTGTCGGAGGGTAGTGTTATCCTTGGATATGGTTGTTTTATAGCCTGAGATGAGGAGGCTGGTTTGTTTGAGGGTGCGCTCTATGCGGGAAGAATTTTTGGGCATCTTATGTACTCCTTGAGTCCCAAATTAAGAGTTCACTATTCTTTTATCGACGTCCCAAAATAAGAGTCCATTTTCCTTTTCAGAACATCATCAATATACCAAAACTCACGATAGGAGACAAGTTCTGCTCTAAATCGTTGATTGTGATGAAATTAGTGCATTCTTAAAAATTATAAAAATAAAACATGGACCCTTAATTAGGGCAGGAGGGAGTACTATACTACAAATTACTGACTCTTCTTTTCAGTTCCCTCGGGGTTGGTAGATAAGATTGAGGATTGCGAGAGGTTTTCTGTGGTTTGGATCGGGGGTTGCTTGTAGACTTAGAGCTGCTCTAATTGGTTTTACGTAACTTGGTTCCAAAAACATTAGAACAGCAGGTTACTGTGGAGAATATCCTTGGAACCTAGGTTTCTTTGGGCCTTTGTTGATATTCTCAGTTCTGCACCTTGGCTAACTCTAGACTTTCAGTTCCATCAGATTATTTCTAACACTCCCTCCGTTTCAAATTAAGAGCCACTTATTGACATTCACACCAAATGTTCGAAAATAAAACTGAGACGAGGAGGCTGAACAACTCCTTTCATTACCCTATCAGCACAAGCAGATTATTTGTCATTTGGCTAACTTTATTAGGAATAAAAGGGTATGGCTATTAGGGACTGGGTAGGCAGACTGCATTATTGATATTTTCAGTTGAATGATTGTTTTTATTATCATTGCGGTCAGGTTATTTTAGTATATTTATTGTGTATTATAGGAAAAATATATAGAAAGAAGAAGAGATAGTTTTATTGCATATTTTTATGTATCTTGCAATGAACTATACAAGGGGCATAAATACTGCAAGCCATGGGGCATAGCATAATGAAGTAAGGATCCATGATTGATATAATTTCTTCCTTGATTTACTAGATTGACGTACCAAGGAGATACCAATCAAGGAACGAATCATATCTCTATATAGCATATTTTGCAATAAATCAAATGGCCTAAAATCATGCTAGCAGTTTAAACACTCCCCCTCAAGCTGGAGGATGTTTCACAAAAATCTGCAGCTTGAAACACAAACTGTAGAAGGTGGCATGAGCAAGTGTGACCTGGGTAGTGGCAACATAGTCAAACTGAGTAGGATTTTGAGTCATGTAGTCAATCGTCCTCTAAAACCCATTAAAAGTTGGTGTGATTTTAAACATCTGTAGAGAATAGGAGGTGTGCTTTTGGACACCTGTCAAGACAGGAGGTGTGCTTTTAAACACCTTATTGAGACAGAGGAGCTGTGCTTTTAAACGCCTATCAAGACGAGGAGGTATAGATGATAACCAAACAACACAACATGCAGAAAAAAAATATTATAACCTTTTCAAGATCAAATCAGCAACCATGACAACAAAGTTGAAGTGGGATAGTGAAGGTGTTGGCTAGGCAATCAAGAGACTGAGATGATAGTAGAGGAAACAGGGTTTGATAAGGTTGTGGAAGGCTAAAGCATAGATAAGTGAGTTTAGGTTGAAAAGGCAGCTTCTATGGTGGTCCGCAGGCGACAATATGCATTGCCTGCCAGCAAAGGAAGTGTTATTAAGACCTCATGACAAGAGGATCTTAATCCTCTGATACCATGTCGGAAAAATATATAGGGAGAAGAAGAGATAGTTGTCTTGTATATATGTTATGTATCTTGCATTGATGACTGAACAATACAAGGGGTATAAATACTACAAGTCATGGGGCATAAAGAAAGTAAGATCTCCTTGATTGATGTAATCAACTTGATTGAAGGAATCATTGTGTTGATGCAATCAATCAAGAATTCTTAATTTCTTCCCATATTTTATTTGTTTTAGTTTGGGTATAAATTCAGTTGTAATTTATGTTTGATGTATGAAATAAAACTCTCTTCTCTTCTCTCTACAAAATTCAACATGGTATTAGAGCATTAAGATCCTTTCCCTTGGGTCTTAAGAATACTTGCTATGCCCTGCCTGATTACCATACCCACTGCCCCTCAAATTTCATTTATCGAACCCAAATTCTCAATACCATAGCCTCCCATTTATGCCATCTCACTTTCAATGCTCTCATTATCTCTCCCTTAATTTTCCGTCTCTATTATCTCTACATCTTGCAAAATTTTTGTCCTCATGGCAGCACTTTTATCTTGGAGATTTACCGTTTAAACCCCATGTTATAGGGTTTAAAAATACACCTCGTCTCTTGGTATTTAAAAGTACACCTCTTGATGGGTTTAAATGATTTCCAAATGTTCAATAGTACTCGACTCGATGCTCCTCCAGTTTTGATTGCCCCCCCGCCATTCCTGATTTACTCATTTGTGCTATTTTCACTCATACTACCTTCACTGAAGTGCATCCATAGCATGTGATCCATTCTATTTGCAGCAAGTTGGGAGTGATTGACATCTACTCTCCAACTTGAGGGGGAGTGTTGACATTATGGGATTGATTATATTATTTAATATTTTAGTCGAGTCTAGGTGTAAGATCTCCTTGGACCTTGATTGATGAAATCAACTTGATTGAAGGAATCATTGGATTGATGCAATCAATCAAGGTTTCTCCCCATATTTTCTTTGTTTTAGTTTGTCTATAAATTCAGTTGTAATTTATGTTTGATATATGAAATAAAACTCTCTTCTTTTCTCTCTACAAACTTCAACATGTATCAATGCAGACTATTGAGTGCCTATATGTCAGGTTTCTGGCCATAAAAACTGATTGCATGTTTGACTGTCTTTCTAACCTTAACTCCTTAAAGTGCAGCATATATTATTACAATTTGGTGCCAGTTACTAATTGGGTAGAGGTGCTGAGTAGTTAGCTAGACAATGCACATTCTTGAATCTCTGTTGAATTATGGTCTCTCCATACGTAAATTACAAGTCCAGTTTCCTTTTTACAGATCACTGAACTTCAAAAGTAAGTAGTTGAATTAAGCGAGCAATTTAAATACATTTTCTTGAATCCCATATTGTTGTAATTGGGCTGGGTTAATTTGACCCTACAAAAATTTGATAAACCTTAAACCAATTCCTAGTATAGCTTTATAAGTTTTAATTACACCCGTCCATTTTTACATGCTCTGTTACAAGCTTGAACCCAGTGTCTCAACCCTTTTCTTAAATCTTCGTTTCTTCCAACACAAACACACACAAAAGTGCTTGTAGTCCTTGGTTGAAAGTCAAAAATATTAAGAAATCTTACAAACTTTGGTAATTGCTCTTCTTTTTATGGTGCAAATAATTAGCCTTTTCCAAAATAGAGTGAAGAGTTGTGGATCAATGTTAGTTGTTAGGCATTGTAACAGAATGTTAGCTTTTCTATACCACATCTATTTATTAGCTAATTTTCGAAATGAGACTCATAATTTGAGACATCTCAAAAAGGAAAGTAGGGCTCTTAATTTGGAGAAAGTGTCAAGTACATTCTCAAGTATCTTGTCGTGGTTTTCAACCAATGATGAACGATACCTGCAGAATGGACTTTGCCCCCTGCATGCAGGGTGAGTACTCATGTTCACCATTGGAGTGTACCGCAATGTGGTATTCTAGGAGTGCCCAGTACAATTCTCGCCTAAGATGGATGGAGTATGGAATTTAATATGAAGGGGGTTGATTGATTTGCTTTGGACCACTTTTGCGTAATGCGTGTCCCCCCACCCTATGTATTGCAAATTGAGTGTGCTGAACCTTAATGGGTGCTTTCACTTCCCCCTTTTTTTCCTTGCACGGACAGTTATAAGACACATACTTAGATTATAGCTTATATAAGTAAATATATCAGATATATCAAGGATTCCACTGAACTATATACATATATGTATAGCGGAGATGATGAATATTGTGTAAGCAACTCGAAATAGCATTCCGACTAATCCTACCCCAATCGCACCATGTACCAGTCAAGTTACTGTACCACATACCAAAGTATCCTGCAAATTAGTTAAACATTGGTTTGGACTTGGAACCAGCTCCAGATCTTATGATGGCTATGAAAATTATAGACATTGAAGTGTCACGACTTGCAATTCTTATCAACAAAGACAGAGTCTCACTTTTTTCTTTGTTTGTTTTGTTCTCTCTATGCAGCTGCATTTGGAGCGGTTTTGCACGTAATATCCACTTCACTTCTTGGGATAACAGCAATCACAATAACACACACTATTGCTGGCGAGGAAACTGTGCACAAACTTGCTTCATTGTTGCTTGTTGTTCTTGGTGGTAGTTATGTGATATTGTTTCTGACTGGAAAGGGAGGTCACAGTCATTCCCACAACCAACCGATGGAGAAAATGGCGGTTGCCGGCCTTGTCCTCGTTCCTGCATTATCTCCTTGTGCTACCACTCTTCCGGTGTTTCTTGCGGTTGGGAATTCCTCCTACATGATGGTGCTTGCTATCATAGTACTTCTATTCAGGTATTACTCATTACTAGATTACCTTGCACATGCAATGTGTGCGACTCATATACATTTTATTTGAAAAAGTTAAATAACAAAATTATAAGTGGTCTTGTGGTTAGGCACAATTAAATCTTTGTTAGCAACCAGGGTTCAAATCCACAGCAAGTATATTTTTTATGAAAAGAAAGAATGCAGGGGTAAAATTGGGAATCGAAAGTATGATGGAGCCTCAAAATGGTCGAAATCTGTACTTGCGTTTATGTAATAGACTAATAGTATAGATTATACGGAGTTTCTAATGCTTATATTGTCACTTGAGTTTGGGTTCTTTGAAAAATTTGTTGTCGAGGTCCAACACTTTATTGGGTACTTGTAATTTCTGAAAATCATAAAGCACGCCATCAAATTAACAGTCAACCTTTGACATGTATTTGTTTAGTGCAACTTTTAATTGAGGAGGAGGCAATTATTCTGAAAATTGCTAGGGGTGGAGTGTGCCAAGGTGATAGGTGGCCCATCTTTTCCTTTATGACTTTTTGAAATATAATGCTACAAATTTATTTTTTTCACATCTTGAATATACATAAGAATTCTGATAGGGTTGAAGGTAATCGTGCCATGTTTGTGTTGACCCACTTACTGTTATGCACCTCATCCAAACATGACGCAATTGCTATTCCTAGATTCTGCAACCACCCATTTGCCATAATTCAAAAATGAAAACAAAAACTTTAATAAGAAAGAATGGAAAAATCAACCTAGTTTGGCCAGTTCATGTAGCCTGTGGGAAATTTGTGTCAGTTTCATTTTGTGTTGAGAAATTCTATATTCTCCCTTTGAAATGCTTGTAGGGTCCAATACGTTTGATAAAGTTGGAAATGATTAAACACACCACTAAATTTACGAGAAGTAATAAAAAGAGATGAGTGATTCGGTAACATGTTCTCCATTTTCCCTTTTTTCACGGAAAGTTTTTTCATACCCATTACCAAAGAATTGGATTCTATGGAAAACTCGAAAATTTTATAGAACATCGCACAAAATCACCCAACTATTTTTCCAGCTTGTTATAAGTTTAATAGTATTTTGTATCATTTTCCAACTTTTTATCAATCCATCCACTTGTATGAAATTGCTTTTTGGAATCGAGATCAATGTTAATTATGATGATATTGGGATATGTAGCACTATTACTGTGATGACTTCACTGGTGGCGCTCTCGTTTTATGGTGCAAGCCAGCTCAAGTTTCACTGGGTGGAGCGCTACGATAAGCTCCTTGTTGGGTCGGTGCTATGTTTAGTCGGCATATTGACCCTTATTTTCCATGATCATGATCATGATGGAGATGCGGGTTCTACCGGAGAGCACTTGCATAGGAAAATCATTTCTCTATGAGTTTCTTTTTCTTCATTTTGCCATTGTTGACAAATCTCTCTCTCTCTCTCTCGTGCGCGCGCGCGAGCGTGCTCTCATTTTTTTATCCTGGTTTTTATTGTAACTACTACCAAGAAAGGGAAAATGTATGGTTTGTGCTAGTTTTGATGCCTGTAGCATACATTCTGTTTTTTGTGTCAATGTATCTGTCAATTGGCCCTTTGTATACAAACCACTATGAAGTTTGATGTTAGTGGCTTCTCAGCTGCCACATTAATATAGTTTCTTCTTTTATTTACAAACATATTCTGAACTTCTGTTTTCCATCTATAATAGTCTTGTTTTCTCTTTTTGGGAAGTTGTGTTGAACTCTTGAACCATAGTCCTACAAGATCGTTTTTGATTGCACTTTGTCTTAACTAATATTGCTCGAAATTTTTATTTTTCATTTTGTAAGATGGTAGTGTGTGAGGGTAGGGATAGATGAGGCGTAACCCACATGGAGTTGATCACAACAACCAAAGAAATTTGAGAGAGGGTTGAAGTAAGAACACGACACCTCAGGGAGAGGAGAGAGCAGTATACCAAATGGATAGGATGTTAGAGAGCTAGTTAGAGGGGACTATCTTCTCAAGATATATCTTTGACACGGTATCAAGAGTAGGAATATTCAAGATAGATAGAGAGAGAGGCCAAAATGAGAGAATGTTTTTTGGGAATTGTGTAGAGGAAAATCAAGGAGCTTCGGTGATTGAATATGAAGGGTATTTATAGTGGATTGCATTTTTTACCAAGGAAAATGTTGCAATAATGGGATTTTTCCTGAGATGGAAAGGGTTCAACCTTATTCCAAATGCTATGTAGGATTGGGTACTGTTTGGATATGATTTTGCGACAACTCTTTGTTTGGTTTAAGTGTGTTTTCAACTTCTCTTTCCCAAGGCAGTTAAGTGACAACTCACCTAACGGACCCTGTGTTCAATCCTCCTAGCCAATTCTCTTCAAATTCCATAGTAGGGCAGTGTATGATTAAATACTGCTCTACTTAGTACACCTCGAGATAGTTTGCCTCCTTGACCGGTAGGCTCAGCGAGGGAGGGTCCCTCTACACATTTTAATGGTGTCTGATCACCTTATTTCTATGACAGCAACTTTGATTAGGTTAATTTGGTTCTTTCTCCCTGTATTGGAAAAATCTCTACATAAAACAGTTTTAAGTTGATTCTTTTCCATACAAGTGTTTTTTTGATTGACCAGACATAATGTAGGTGGTTTCTGAGTTACATGGCAAAGACTTAATTTCTATGGAATTCTTTTTCATAGAAAGATTTTCTGTAACCACCCTATTGCTTTGGCAGTGTGTTGTATTTATTTTCTTGTGAAGTTATGGTAGGTGTTATTAGGTTATACGCGTTATGTAGACAACTGTGGTAAATTGAGTCCAAACTGAACATCTACTGGATATGCCCCTCGAAGTTCTGAATTTTTGGCTGAAAGTTTGTAGGAATGCTATTCCTTCAAATGAAATTTATCTCTTGAAAATGCTCCCGATCTTCGATGTGCGCTATATGTAACAAATGAGTTAGTGGAGCGCATCCTTTTCAGATGTAAATGGACCAGGTCCGTATGGAACGATATTAGTTCTTTTCTTTGCACCGAGTTGAATTCTTTCCACTTTGGAGTGGTTTTCTTCCTTGCACTCATCTCCTCCTCCCCCTCCGCTAGAGATAGCAAGTTATTCACTAAGAAACATCTTTACTGTTTGTTGGTTCATTTGGTGTGCTCTAAAACAAATTTGTTTTTGACGGAGTTAATCCGTGCCTGAAGGAAGTATTTTTGCTTGCGCCTAATTTGTGGGTTGAGATAGAAAAGGATATGATTTCTGTTTCAGTGCGCAATTCTGTCCTTCACAGATGATCTGCCCCTCCAAGTCCTATGTTGAAATTTAATTGTAACGGATCGAGCCTTTATAGCGTCATCTAATTTTGTGGCCGTCTGTGGTATCTTGAGAAACAGTGGCAGTTTTCCCCTTGATGGTTCTGCTTTTAAAACGAAGGCTTCCTCTCTTCTTATGTGCAAGGCATGCGGCTAGAGAAGCCGGCATGCGGCTCAATCTTTTCAAGGACACGTCTGCTGTGGTTGAAAGTGACGATCAGTTTTTGATTCAGTTATGCATCTTTGATTTGGTGCCGCCTTGGGAGATAGCTTTGATTGTTTTCGGTACTAGATCTTGCGGTTCGAGAGGCCATATTTCCTTTTCTTTTCTTATTCTCCGAGAGGTGGTAATGTAGTTGCCCACTGGTTAGCTATTGTTGGTTCTTTGTTTTGTTTCAAATGCAGTACAAATAAATTGAATCCAATACTCTCCCTTAACGACCTCCATGGCGACCTAAGCTTCGCAGGTCTCTTTCTTTTGACGGGTAGAGCCATGTTGGTTACTGTCGATTGTTTAAGTCTAATTTTACTTTTGGGCCTCGTTTGATTCAGGTATTAGGGTCAGTGGGATTAATAATACCAGTATTAATAGTACTGGATTATTAATCCTGTTATTAATTTAATACCAATATCTTGTTTGATTCATGCAGTATTAATAATGGAAAATCCCATGTTGATGTTAATACCATGTTTGGTTCTGTAACTCGTATACAAGATTATATTTTGGAATAACAAAAAAATTATTATTATTATTATTTTGGAATACCATGTTATGAACTTATAATAGTGGTGGTGGGTGGTGGCATTTTTGAAAATATTATAGTAGTAATGGCATTTTGGAAAATATATGGTTCATTTTTCTTAATCCTGGATAAACAATACCACACCTCCTGGTATTAAATTATACCACAAAGAGTGGTATTAAGTTAGTCCCGGTATTAATAATCTGAGCACATTTGTGCGAACAAAACAATGTATTATAAAAAAAGTGGTATTAATAATCCCATCTCATTTTTTAATACCCGAATCAAACAAGGCCTTGTAGTTTAAGAAAAAAGTGAGTAGCAGATTGTGTACAAAAGATAGAAAAAAAGAAGAATTGGCTACTTGGATGTGTTTCCTTTTCCTTTTCATTTCTTTTTTTTTTTTTTTTTTTTTCCTGAATAGGCTTTTCATTTCTTTTGACTAGACATAAAGCACGCACAATGCGTGTGGATGCGCGATCTAAGTTAAAATAAAAGAAAAAGGAAGCTCAAGAATGAATTTTAGTAATCAAAAAATTGTGGATCCAAATTTTGACATTTATCGTATTTTTGTCCTAAAATTAATGACATAAGGGTAACATAGAAAGATCACCCAAAAAAAAAAAAGGAAAAAAATTGTATCATAATTGAATACAATGACTTCCAATTTATATACACGTAGATTTATATCAAGCAACATTTACGTTGGTTGTCATGGGTAGTCCAAAATGCAACTAAGATAAGTTTGGGCAGTTTTTTTAATAGCAAAAATGTCTATTAATCTCTAACCTTTATTATGGGAGTTCCTAAATGTACTCCCACAATTTTACTTCCCACAACTTCTTAATTCATCCTGTAAGCATATTACCAATATATTCTCAGACATGCATCTTTTTTGTTACCTTTCAATTCAATATCTCTTATTGGACATGACCTGTCCGGATGTTTCGAGAGTTCTAGGCAAACTTAAAAAGCGGAACATCATTACAATACAAATATAATTTTTTTTGGTCATACAAATATAAATTTTAAATTTTCTTAGTAAAAAATTTAAAACAAATTTAAAAAAGCTATATTCTTAAGTGGTGCACCCAAACACTTATGCCTCGTTTGGTTCACGAAAGGGAAATCAATTCCCTTATTTTTTCCATGGATGTGGGAAACTAAATTTTCTATTAAATTTCTTTTCTTGTGTTTGATAAAGCATGTAAAGTATTTAGGTAAGAGTATTATTGTCTAAAATTTTTGTAATAAATGCTTGGAAATCATAGGGAAAAATCAATCCCATGTGTTTTGAGAGAAATGGTTTTACCCCCTACTTTCCCCTTTCTTGGGAAAGTGTTTCCGGAATTTGTGCTTACCAAACAAAGGAAAGGAACGACTTTCCTTTCCCGAGTACTAAAATCCGTGAAACAAACGAGGCCTTAGGGTGCCTGGTTGGTCATGCGAATATATATATATATATATATTTGTGGCTCTTGTATTTCTTAATAAATATAATTGTTAATCAATAGCCAATGTGAGGAAAGTATTAATGTCACCAGTATATCGATGTTTTGGGATAAGAATTTGAATAGTTGAAATAATAATTAGATCATCTCTATATAATTTCATCAAGATTTTCAAACAAAAGCACACAAAATATAATTTTTATACACATGTTCAATTTTGTCAATTGAAAATTTCATATGATAGTTTCACCAACTTTTGAATTAATTTTTTTAATAAAATTTTGTAAAAATAATCTACTTATAGAAATTATTTTTACCAAATTTTATAAAAATCTCATCCGCTTAGTTGTCAAATGACTCAAATTGGACCCCGTTCAAAATAGCAACGAAGATGAGCCAAGCTTAATATTCTATTTTTAAATCAAAAATTAATTACAAACAAAATTAGAATACACATGTTAAGTGGGGTGAAATTCGGCTAGGCTTCATAATATGATATAAAACATGGTTAAAAAAATAAAATATTTCATATTTATATTTAATACTTCAAAAAGTAACATTAATAAAAAAAAATGATTATAAATATTACTAAATACAATTTTAAATTGTTAAAATAAATGAACAAAGTGCATTTTATTATATCGTAATTAGAATTTATATATTAATATCGATACAATATTAATCCATATTTCATGATATTTGTTACATTAATAACAAAAAGTTATTTATTTTACTTTAATACGTGTAAAAATAATAGCTTAAACATTTTTAGCATTTATTCCATCTAGATCGGACAATTAAACCCGAACCACCCGACCCAAAAATAACCCGTTTCTAGGCCCCGGGTACGCCCGGCCAGGCCTGACCCACTGCCGAGAAGCCAAGATTAGCCTTCCCCCCCCTTGTCTCATTTTGAAAAATGCCCGCCCGCGCTGAAAGGAAAAAGGTATTTATTTCCTTTATCTTCTTTCCTTCTCTATCTTTTGCAATTTTTAAGGGTTTTTCTGTGTGAATTTTTATGTTTGCTTTGGGGGGATGCATACAGTGGTGATGCGGTGGATCTGCTATTGTTCCGGTTTGAAACCCTAGATTTTTCTTTTATTTATTCAATTTTTTTAGAAAAATGAAATTACCAGATTTACAAGGAATCAAATCCTACGTTTTGTTTTCTTTTTTTCAAATTTGTTGCAATTGATTAGGTTTTAAGTTGTATGATAATGGCACATGTTAAGCATACTATGAATAGAAAGAAAGAGTAATATTCTGTGTGAAAGTCTGTGCCCAATTTGATGTGTATTAAAGCGATGCTTAGATATATAGAATCAAGAGACTGTGTTTCGTAAATTTTTAAATATGTGCTATTTTTGTTTTTGTTTTTAAGAAACTCTAGACCTAATTAGGAGACTAGAGTGCTATAGCATTAACTAGAACAAGTATGGTGGGAGCACAAATGCTCACCGCCTAGGCTTGAAATTTATATTTCTTAAGTTCGGTCGGATGGTTTCAGCCTACTGATATCGAAGTTGTTGTGATCAGACTATATGTTTGAGAAACTACCTGACTTAGCGGGGGTGGAGCTAAGAACCCTGGCTAGTTAATTTGTCAAACACTCCCGCCAATCAACAAATTAAGAGACTTTCTTTTTCTGGGACATCCCATATAAATTAACATATCTAAAATAAAAGTACCAAATATTACAGTAGACAAATTTTGTTTGTGACCATTGATTAATTTGAAACTAGATTTCTTTTTTGGTGTGGAAGTCGCTAATGTGGGACAGAGAGACCGAGAGAGTAGTCTTTTCCCTAGTCATTAGGTTATACGTTATGTACATATATATGGTAAGTGATGCATAAGAACATGAATAAATTACGTCTCTGGTGGTTGGCCAATAGAATGAAGTGCAGTGAGGCGGTAAAACTGGTCATGTTGGTGAAAATAGTGAAGGTTACAAAGCAACAACAGTCTAAGATGCACTTTTGCTGTTGGTAGTAGTGTTTTAAGATGGTAATAAATATGGCGCTATAGCATCTATTCTCTTAGCCCAACTTATAGTCCGACTTTCTTATGTCAAAGACCACTTCTTGATTTTATTACTATTGTACGCCTACTATCCTTTTTACTTTGCTCTTTCGGAAACCCCGTGAATATAACTACTCATTGTCTTATTGAGGTTGTTTTCCAATGCCCTGACTCTAATGTCCTAAATAACTAAAGCTTCACTAAACAAAGAAAAAGGGAAACTTGCTTTTAATATTTTATTATACAAGTGATATTAGTGATAATATAATGTTATTAACACAATCTCTCTAAAATCTTCGATACATGTGGTAAGGACTTGTGGTTCGAGCTGAAAACATTCAATTATTGCACCTGCCCATGACAAGACAGGTTTCTTACACACCTAAAAAGAACTCTAGTTTCAAAGTAATCAATAGTCATGAACAAAATTTATCTACTGTAACATTTGGTACTTTTATTTTAGATATGTGACTTTTAATATGGGATGTCCCAGAAAAAGAAAGTGCAACTCTTAATTTGTTGATTGGCGGTGTTTGACAATTTTTTTCGTGGTTACCGCCCTTTTGACTCGCAAATCTCAACCATTCATCTGAATCATCTTGTTTTTGTTAATCATAGTTGCTTAAATGACAACCAAAACAATGATGCATATAATTCTTATATTACTGCTTCTATACATACTTTGTACCCAACATATATGTCGCTTCAACTGATAATAAATAATCTACCACAGGAGGTGGTGAGACAAGACAGTTGTTGATACTCCAAACGTTTTCACTTCTACGAAAACAAAAGATTTGCTGATGAAAGCAAATGTTTAGATAAAAGGTTTATCGTAGAAAAGCTATTTCATTTCAATTCAATGGCGAAACGAAGAGTTAAAAAGACTACCAAAAGGCCTCCTCAATCTCCTTCTAACAGCACACATGGCTCTGATCCAAAGGAGTTCCCATTAGAGAAAAGAGAAGATACTTCCAGGGATCAAGAAGGTACACATTTCTCCGCTTCTTGCACTTTCTTATCCTCGGTTTACTAGCTGCTGCTTGTACTAGTGTAACTGCAAGTTTATGAGGAATTGAATAAGAGGACCATAATTATGCAAACACATGATGAAACAGTGAGGTGCATGGAAATTAACAGAAAGCATTTGTTTGAGATAGTGAAGAAAGACATGCCTTTTTGTACTTACTCCGTTCATAAATTGGTTTTCAATCTCTACGTACACCACCTCATCCTTCAAAACGAGGCTATGCTAATCCTGTCAAATTCTTTTACAGACATTCTGTAGGGATATGGTGATCCTTATCCCCGTAGTCCGTTTTTCATTTGAGGATCCCTAGAAGGTGGATAATATATAGTGGAGAGAAGGGATTCCAGATTCGTTGAATACTGAGAGTTTACTCTTACAGTAGGGGACTTGGTGTTGTTTTTTGGTGCAGTAGCTGACTTGTATTTTTATTCTGTCTTTAATAAACTCAATTGTAGATGGGGGTTGACATCCTTATCTGGGACTTTTTTAGTGGGAAAGTTTATCTATATTTGTATTTATATAAATTATACTAACTTGGTAATTATTACCCCTGTGCGCGCCTCTTAGTACCTTGATATATTTGGGCCTCCATCGCACCCTGCCTCAAAAATTATATAAATTATTCTTTATGCTGTGATCGTCGGTTACACATTGGCTATTTGGGCAATGTGCTTGCTTGAATACTTTTGTCACTATGTAAGTGTTCAATATTGGGTATATGTGTGTTTGATGATTGGATCAACTTACACGCACCAGGTTTTTTTTGTTTGAGTTAAAACTCTATAGCTAGCACAAGAAGATGTTTAAATTGGGGACAATATCGGGGTATTGTGGATCCATGGGACTATTAATTGTTATTAGCCCTGGCTTGCTTCAAGGTTGGATGGTGCCTTGGTGAAACTCGTGGGATTGTAGACTCCGGGTAGAGTTGCTGATGGCGATGCTCATCATGTTGCTAGGGTTTACTAGTTTATCATGCTGGTGAAACATGTATTTTTAGAGATAAGTGAAATAGGTGTATCTCAACATGCTACAGCAATTAGGTGGGTAATATTCCTCCTCTAGAGTTGCTTGGTGGCTTCTGCATGGGCTCTTCTAGAGTTGTTTTCTTTTAGCAGTGGGTTTTTCTTGTTTTGTTTCTGGTGTTGTGACCTGGATTGGACTGTCTATAAAGCCCATTGTCCAGTTTCAGTTTATTTCTATTCTTATGGTTGGTCAAGTTTATGTCCTCCTTTTACCGTGTTCGCCTCTGGATTTGGGCTTTTCAAATCGGCTTTTATTTTATTTTTTGTTATAATATTCCTCTCTATACCTGCTTTTGGTCTAGAGATTTCCTTAGGGAAAAAACCCTAGGTGGATAATGAAATTGTGTGATGAATTTGGATGGCAATCTACAAAAGGGCATGATCCTAGGAACCCCAAGGGATAGCCCAGTGGTGTAATCTCTTACCTCACAAGTTGGAGGTTAGGAGTTTGAATCCTCTTGATCCACCCCTTAGTGTCTTTATGAATACAAATGGCAGGGTCTAGTATATCCTGCGTAGGATTATGCAAGTGGATGAGAGACCTGGATACCCTGCTTAATTAGATAAAGAGAAGAAAGAAACAGGAAAGAGAATTAGGACTCAAAAGTTGAGATTTTTGGTCCATGCATTGGCTCTAGTACGCTTCTCCATTCCCAGATATGTAGAATTCTTACATTGGGTAATGTATGTGGGTCCCTCCCATTTACTGATATTTATTTTTTATTTTTATATAATTAAAATAAAAGTATTGATAAGCTGGCATAAGAGTGTTAAAATCTGAGGAAACAAAAGGAATCGACGAACTCGTTTTTGGCAATTGGAGCCTTTTAAAGTTAAAACCCAAAGATCAACACGACCGAAAGAGGGTTAAGTTGGATTAAATATTGGTGCATTGTGGATTCATTTGCATAACATTTGATATGTGCACCATGTTGCCACTTTCAAGGTCTTTTGTGTTAAATCCCCACACTTGGCCAGTACTGGTGCATTGTCATTTCATTGGCCCAACAAGCTTCTTGTTCTCTTGCCCGGGGTATAAGACTTGTTCTGTAAATATTAGACACGGACGCAACTGAGACAGAGTTAGATTTCTTCATATCTAGATATTATCATAATTCTTAAGTTATTAAAAAGTTGGTGTAGAATTTATAAGAATAAGGAAGTTTGATAAGTACAAACACCTTAACACTCTGTCCATGATTGGACATGGACATGATGCACCAACTCACATTAGAAAATTGTGCCATGGCAGCAATATGGAATTACAGTGGTTCAACTAAAATATATAGAGGCTGTCCCATAAATACATATTATAATTTATGTTATATTTATATTGAGATAATTGGATTTACAATTGCATAGACATTTTTTGTGAACTTTTCTTTTAGCTATTTGTTTCCTTCTTGATATCAGCCCACCTTTCTCTTTTTGGCTTATTTTTACTCTTTTAATAAAAAAAATTCTATCCTCCTGAGCAATACAGCGTGACCATGAGTTCTATATTGCTGCATTATGCTTACGAACTCAACATAACATAGTTTGGAATTCTTGGCCACTCTTTTGTTGTATCATTTTTCCCT
Organism: Lonicera japonica; assembly: GCA_021464415.1. Classification (NCBI taxonomy): domain Eukaryota; kingdom Viridiplantae; phylum Streptophyta; class Magnoliopsida; order Dipsacales; family Caprifoliaceae; genus Lonicera; species Lonicera japonica. The sequence goes on along the minus strand of JAKCWG010000125.1, from coordinate 3,963 downwards.
TCACCTAAGAGAAGAAAGAAAATGGAATTCTTTTTAATATATGTATACTTTCTACTCGTTATATATCAAATATTTAATTTTATCTTTTCAGTTGAACGTCAAATTGCTGCCATCCGGGCTATTCGTGACGTGGAAACTGAACGTTTACTGAATGCGTTGCGTTTGCTCCGCTCAAATTTCAGCAAGGAACAGCTGCAGACTCCAGTACTTCAATTTTTCGAGGAAAACCTTCCAAATTTGGTACTTGTAAGAAATGAGAAAGGGAATGAAGAAGTTCAATGGAAGGAAAATGGTTTGGCTGATGGAGGAGGAAACATACATGCTTCACTTCTACATAGGATGTCCATGGCCTACCCTGTCCCATCTTTCGGTGGTTTTGAATTTTCAAGTAAAACAGCAAGTAAATTTATACAACTTCTTTGATGCATCATAGGATATCCATCTGAAATTTGGAAAATTTGCATTTATTTTTAGAGTAATAGTAGACACCCAAATTACGCAAAAAAGTTGATACACAATGCATTTGAATGGTTAAGAACCGGAGTCTGCCAGAAAGTAGTTGAAATCATTTAGCTGTTGACGAGTCTAGTAACTAACACATTGTTTTGTGTGCATAGCATTATTGTAATATAGTTTTTTTAGTCTTACTGAGTTATTTGATGTTGTTGCAGTGAAAACGAGCTTCCTTGACACTGAGAATCTGCAGATTAGGGATTTTGTATGTTTTTATGCAATTTTTGCTTCTATGCTGATTTTCTTTTCCTTCCGTTTTCTTGTAATTATTCAAGTATTTTTTTTGGGTTTCCTTAAGTGTGTTTTTAATTCTTAATGTTTTTTGGTCTGACAACAAGAAAATTAGAATCGGTGTGGTCCTCTGATTTTGAGGATCTACTTTGCAACCTCGAGGTCAATAGTCTGAATCTTATTGGCATCAGTGTGGACGTGTGGTGCTCTAAGAGGCCTTGGTACCCTGAGTAATTAAAAGAGGAAAAATGAAAAAGAGGATCTTAACTTCTTAAGCTTCGCTAATACTTCCTCCGTCCCAAGAGTCCAGTTTGATTCACACATTTCTATGGATACACTAATTTCAACCAAATCAACGGACGTGAACAAAACTTGTTTGGTATTGTGAAATTGGTACACAGTCATTACGTCCCAAAAAGGAAACTGGACACTTAATTTTGGATAGAGGGAGTAATAGGTTTCTTTGAGATTTATTTTGATCCTTTTCTTTCTTTTTAATATGCATGAAGATTCTTGATGCTTATGTATTATACAATAGTAGTTCCTGGTTCCTTGTCTTGTAATCTTAATTTTGTGGTAAATTTGCTTGCTCAGGGTTTAGAGGAACCATCTCAGATGTATGGATTGCAAGATGGTCTACAAACTCCTGGGGTATTGTACCTTCCTTCATTGATCACCTCTGCATACATGTTTTTTTGTTTTTGTTTAAGTCCTTCCTTTTAATTCCTCTTCCCTTACTCGGTTCTGTGCTACGCATACATAAACGTTATATGTACTCTTCATGTGTCAACAAGCCCAAAAAGAAATTAAAAAAATAAAATAAAAGGGAAAACCTTATATAGATTCTCATTCAGATTGATACAGTTCTGAAAAGGGAAGCGGGAATTCTGTTTCGAGACGTACAAAAAAGGAAAGCGGAACTCTTAGTGTGAAGTGGGTGAGAGGGAGTGTGATTTAGACAGTGCTCTGTTTACTAGATGCTGATTTTATGATCATGTAGCTGACCAACATCTTTTTCTTGTATTGAAGAAATTTCTTTTAAGAAAATTACATCTGAATATATACCGGGACATAAATTTGTTTGAACTTGTGTATGTAACAAAAGGGAATGTTGATTTGCAGGGGTGTAGTAGCCAGAGAATGTCTGTTGGCATGACTCCAAAAACCCTAAGGCTTCCGAAGAAAGGCGAGATGCTTCTATCAGTCCGTGGCTCCCCTCTTGGTGTCTATAACGAACAAGAAGGCAACATCAACATGGAAGCTATACATGGTAATCCTTTAGTTCATCTCTCTCTCTCTCTCTCTCTCTCTCTCTCTCTTTTTAAAAGATTTTGTTCTATATCCTTTCTAGCTCACTATGTCTCCATTTTAAGAAAGCTTAGGCTACTAAAAAGTTTCCCCTATCCTCTCACTATTGTGAATGAAATCTTCTAAATGGGAACTCACTACACTCACATCACCTGGCATTATTATAACTTTTTTAATGGAAAAAAAAAACAAGGAAAAACATTCTTGTAAAGTTGAGTCCCTATTTCTTAATGTTGGCTAATATTGGGCACCTAATTGATTATTTGGTTTCTAGTGAGTTGTTTGACGAAGATTAAAGCAAAATTAATTATTATTATTATTTTATGTATTAAGTTTTAATATACCTTTGTTAAACATTGCTAGCCACAGGCCACCACAGCTGGCGACACCCCAACGCCCTCGTGGTGGCCAAATGCACTTAATTGAAAAAAAAAAAAAAAAGGCGGAAGAGCATTTTAGGTATTTGAAAAGAAAATGCAGGAATAAGTGGATGTGGCACTTTATGGCGATGTCAAAACTAAGGAATATTATTTGTCAAAAATATTATTCCTTGTCCTCAACTTGAATTTGGTGTTTTTGTTTATCTTTTCGATTTCTCCGTTCTTCTAAATCGTGTACTCTCTCACTCAGAGTCAGAAGAGGGTTGAATCGTGACCAGTTGCGCAATCATTGTAGCACTCCTCAGTCGACGAATTGCCATATTTTCCCCAACATGATGGTGCTATTATGATGAATGTATTGTCGTTACTGTATTGTATTGTTAGTATCTGAGTATAGCTGATGAAATTGTGCCTGTAGTCTAATGCTAGATAATCGTCTTTGTATTTTGTCCCTATTAATGGAATGCATTTCTTTCCACAAGATTTCCCCTTCAGGTTATGTTTGAATTTCAAAAAGTACAAAAGAAAGCACAAGAAAATATGGTGGTAGTGTTTCATGGATTTCAATTCTCTTGTGGTTGGGTAAGATTTAATTTTTTAATTTCTTTAATGAAAAATTAAGAAAAGATGAAAAATATCTTATAAAATCACTCGTCTCTTTTTATCAACTTGTATAAAAAAAAATTGTGCTTTCAATGATGAAATAATGTAATTTTAAGTATCAGAATGTAGTTTATTTATGGAGAATAATTAATCAGCACAGTAAAATAATCCTTTTCAGTACATATGTAGATAATTAAATGCTCAAAAATTTACAAAAAAAATATAGAAAAAGCACAAAAAATCATCATAAAGAATAATAAGAAGAAAGTATATATAGACAATGGAAAATATATAAAATACATCAGTTAAGATATCAAACAAAAATTCAGAAGAGATTTCAACCATTTGAAGTTCTGTTAAATATATGTTGTATTAACACATTATTTATTAAGCGTTTTGATTTGTTTAGTTAAGGTGGCAACTTATTTTGTTTCACATTTTTCTAAAATTGCATTAATTTCATTCGGATCAATAGTTTAGAATAAAATTTGATTATCTATTATGAGTTTTGGTATGTTAATTATGTCATAACAAGAAAAAGAGATTCTTAATTTAAAATATCTGTAAATTGGATGTACCAAGTTCTTACTACGTACATCTTCATTGATGCACCAAAGGAGATTGTTTGAAATTTTAATAATTAGCATTTAATTTCAGAGTAATATTAGACTTCCAAATAGTACGCAAAAAGTTAATACATGCACAAAATGCATTTAAATTTGTCAAGAATAAGGATAGCATACCCATAAAATTTGAACTCATTAATTATCGACCAATCTACTAAAAATCATTTTATATATTAGCTTTTGTGCACAAAAGATTATTTTAGTTTTTTATCCTAAATTTGGGTTGGGGGGGGGGGGGGGGGGGGGGGGGGGGGGGGGGGGGCATTATAGTCGGGGTAGTTATTACTTATATGTAAAAAAAT